>CM060345.1:36502326-36506740 GCA_030674155.1 Stramonita haemastoma
CCAGAGGAACAGTAGAGCTGTGACAGTTTGGCATCAGTGACGTCACAGGAGTTGGTGCCAGAATGACGTTGAGTACAACCACCACCACCACCATTATCATCACTATCACCACCACCATCATCATCACCACCATCACTACCACCACCATTAACCCCACCTTCACCACCCCCCATCATCATCACCACCACCACCACCACCATCATGATCACCATCATTACAATCATCACCACAACCACTACACCACCATCACCACCATCATCATCATCATCATCACCATCCCACTCTTCATCATTAAAATTACAAACTGCCTACATTCAAATCAGCCGTGTGCCTTGGACAATATGCAAACTTTGAATGAAAATGTATTTTAAAAATGATAAAGAGAGAGAGAGAGAGAGAGAGAGAGAGAGAGAGAGAGAGAGAGAGAGAGAGAGAGAGAGAGAGAGAGAGAGAGAGAGAGAGAGAGAGAGAGAAGAACAACAACGATATAGAACTTCTTTTGCAAAAGATTCCCCCCCCCCCCCCCTCCCCACAAAAGACAGAGAGAGAGAGAGAGAGAGAGAGAGAGAGAGAGAGAGAGAGAGAGAGAGAGAGAGAGAGAGAGAGAGAGAGAGAGAGAGAGAGAGAGAGAGAGTTTTCTCCCTTGTTTCTTTTTCAGCTTAGACTGCAAAAACTTTTGAACCCCCTCCCCCCCCCCTCCCCAGCACGACAAAAAACCCAACAAAGACAAGAAAGAAACACAAAAACAGACCCCCATACCCCCCCCCCCCCCCCAACAAAAACCAACCCCTCCCCCCCCCCCCCCCCCCCCCCTCCCACACACACACACACACACACACACACACACACAGACATGCACAAAAGGCTAAGTGAATACAAAACTAAACCAACATTATCACCTTTTTTTGAAATTGTTAAAACAACAATGAAAGTTGTCTTTCAAATTTATTGTGATACAGAAGCTTGACGAGTTTTTATTCTATCGGAGAATTTCTTCTTGTTTTTCTTACCATAATTGCGCTATTCGCGATGTCATTAATATCATTTGCATATGCATGAAAACTTCAGTGCTGCGTTTTCACCCGCTTCTCAGAGATTAGAGAGAAGTTAAATCAGTATTACATGGAGGGGGGGGGGGGGGGGGGGGGGGGGGGGGGGGAGGGGGGGGGAGCCGCCGCTGTAGTCTAGTGGTTAGGGCGTTGGAGTCGTAATCTAAGGTTGCGGGTTCGATCCCAGCAGCTTACGGCTATGGCGTTTGTGCCCTTGGAAAAGGCACTTTACAGCTATTTTCTCACCCCACCCAGGTGTAAAAGGGGCACCAACCTTGTGTTGGGGGTTAACCCTGCGATAGACTGGCGTCCTATCCAGGGGGGAGTCTATGACTCTCAGTCGCTTAACGCCACAGAAACCAGGATAAGCACCGGCCTGATGAGCCTTAGGCTCGGGACAGACTTTAACTTTTTTCTTGTACAGGTGTATGTACATGTACAATCATTATGTGTTGATCAAAATGACGGAGTACGAATTACAGTTTAATTTTCTTATGTATGAACTGAGTGTACAAATTTGTGTGTGTGTGTGTGTGTGTGTGTGTGTGTGTGTGATCTATTGTGTGTATGTGTGAGTACGTGTGTGTGTGTGTGTGTGTGTGTGTGTGTGTGTGTGTGTGTGTGTGTGTGAGTGTGTATTTGTGTGTGTGTGTGTGTGCGCGCGCACGAGCATGCGTAGTATATATATATATACAAACTGAGAGAGAGAGAGAGAGAGAGAGAGAGAGAGAGAGAGAGAGAGAGGAGAGAGAGAGAGAAGAGAAGAGAGAGAGAGAGAGAGAGAGAGAGAGAGAGAGAGAGAGCATCCCAACACACACACACACATGAATCATTACCCTAAAAAATTCAACACATTTTTCACTACAGTAGAATTCTTTTTAATTTATTTTTTTTATTACATTTAAAACACATTCAAAGTCATCTTTAAAACAAACACACTTTTTCTACACAAAAAGCAATCCTACTCTAATGGACAACCTTTACAACATCAAAAAAAACAAACCACCCAAAGCCAGGCCAAACATAAATCAAACTGCAAAAATGTCTAAAGGCATTAATCATTACCAAAGAACTCTTTGAAATTATTCAAACAATTAAGAAAAAATACTATAACCCTTCTCTCACGCCAAACCAATCGTGTTTATAGCCCCGTCAACCACACAGGCCATATCGGGGCTGTCACCTTCTACATTTTAAATCTCAGAATAAAACGCAAACCCAAAGTAAAAGAAAACAGTCACACTGAACCAAAAACTATTCTCAAAATCATACACAGTAAATAGTCCCCAAAGTTTTGTAATTTTATGTATTGGTGTAAAATCTGCCATCAATCTTCCAGCAGATTTGATTTGATTTTTAAAATTTGATTTATTCTTTTATATCGAGGATAATGGAATAAGCACTCTTGTGCTTTTTTACATCCAGTCCCTGTGTGTATGTAGTTTTTGTAAATGTCATCTGTTCTCACCGGCACACGATGGCCTACTCTTACGAAAAGCAGAACAGGATTTAACGCAGAAGAAACAATACACACATCTGCCACCAACAGCAATTCAAGTTATGTGTCACAGTTACATGACCAGGTTTCTTATTAATTTCCCATATAATCTGACCAAAACAAGACCCCTTCTCCCCACACTTTCCATACTATCATATAAACTATAAAATTTTTCTTGCCAGTTTACATTTGATCACAATACCAACAAATAACAAAACAAAACAAACAAAAGGAAAACCAAACATTCACACTTAACCAAAAGCTATACATAAAATTATATACCAGAAAGTCTTTCACAATAGTTATGTAAAATGTATTGGTGTAAAATCTGCCAATCTTCCAGCATAAAATCAATACACACATTTGCCACCAATATCAATTCAAGTACTTTCACTTTCACATGACAAGCTTTGCTATTCATTTTACTTATTTATGTATTTATTTATGTATTTATTTATGTAGTCTCTTTTTATATATCCTCTTCACATTTTAAAGTGATTTTTTTTAAAAGGCCCATTCTCCTCTACACACTTTCCATACCATCTGACAAACCATGACAATTTTCTTCTCTACTTTTATATGATTTCAATAAATAAAAAATAAAAAGGAAAACCAAATATTCCCACTTAACCAAACGTTGTACTTAAAATCATGTACCAGTAAGTTTTTCACATACAGTTTTGTCAAATGTATTGGTGTAAAATCTGCCATCAATCTTCCAGCAGAAGATCAATACACACATTTGCCACCAATATCCATTCAAGTACTCTATTTATTGTATTCTTTTATATGGAGGATAATGCAACAAGCACTCATGTACTTTTTAAAAAATCCAGTCCCTGTGTGCATGCAGCTTTGTAAATGTCATCTGTTCCCTCCGGCACACAGTGGTCTACTCTTATGAAAAGAGGAACAGGATTTAACATGTGCACAAGATTGTCTGCATGCATTCACACAAGGGGCCTCACTTTATAGTCTCATCCAAAGGACTTTTGGGGAGAGTGGAGTCAGCACTGATGTTAACTCCAGGAAAAAAATCCCCTCAAACAGGAATCAAACCCGGGTTGTCAAATTGCGAGCGCAATATTCTGACCACTAGGCTATTCGTCCCTCTAACTTTTACAACCACATGACTAGGTGTGTTATTCATTTTACATTCATTGTGATGAAAAAAGAGAGGAAAAAAAGGGTCAGTTTTCCCCACACACTTTCCATACTATCACACAAACCATTACAATTTTTTGTTAATTTGTATTTGATAATAAAAACAACAGAAAATAACTATCAACAAAAAACAACAGAAAAAATAAAAGAAAAAGAAAACAGTTGCTTTTCACCAAATACAATACTTAAAAATCATTTACCATAAAGTTTTTCAAATATAGTTTGGTAAAATTTGCTGCTATAAAATCTGCCATCAATCTTCAAGCAGAAAATCAATACACATATTTCACACCAAAGCAAATCAGCTAGTGTGTTACAATTACATGATGAGCTTTGTTCTTCATTTCACATTTAATGCAATTTAAAAACAACAAAAAAGACCCCTTTCCCCACACACTTTCCATACTATTATGCACACTATAACATTATTCTTCTCAATTTACATTTGATCACAATACCAAAAATCCAAACGAAAACAAACATCAACAAAAACCCCTCACACAAATAAAAAGGAAAACCAAACATTCACACTTAAACAAAAGCCATACTTAAAATCATATGCTAGTAAATCTTTCACATACAGTTTTGTAAAATGTATTGGTGTAAAATCTGCCATCAATCTTCCAGCAGAAGATCAATACACACATCTGCCACCAATATCACCTGAAGAACTTTCAGAAATCACAGGACCAGGTTTCTTATT
>CM060345.1:36506840-36511840 GCA_030674155.1 Stramonita haemastoma
AGTTGGAGTCCCAGTGCAGGTCAGGGCTGTATACGGCAACGTTCTGGCGGCTCCTGCCATGGTACTGAAACCATTCCTATGGTCATTGCCTTTCCAATGGACCATTCCAGTGGCGTGGAGGGGGGGGGGGTTCTGCTGCATGGGTAAAAGCTTGACCCCCTATACGTACACAGGATTTGCGCTCTAAAGACTACAGTGCAACTCCATAGTCTTTCCGTGACTGATGGATGCCTATATCTATCTATCTATCTATCTATCTATCTATCTATCTATCTATCTATCTATCTATCTATCTATCTATCTATCTATCTATCTATCTATCTATCTATCTATCTATCTATCTATCTATCTATCTATCTAACTATCTGTCTGTCTGTCTGTCTGTCTGTCTGTCTGTCTGTCTGTCTGTCTGTCTGTCTGTCTGTCAGTCTGTCTATCTATCTGTGTGTTGTGTGTGTGTGTGTGTGTGTGTGTGTGTGTGTGTGTGTGTGTGTGTGTGTGTGTGTGTGTGTGTGTGTGTGTGTGTGTGTGTGTGTAGGGCTTATAGCAAATTTCACCATTCATATTTGTCAGTTTCAATATAGATTAACATTGTCTTTTGAGTGCTATTATTGATGACTTTCCTTGAATTTTTTTCTGTAGGCAGAATGCAAAATGTTGAGTTACCTTAATCATTTAACCTCAATAAACATCATTTAGACTTATATTCACCCCCCAACCCTCATCCCCCACGCACGCCCCCCCCCCCCCCACACAGACACAGGCATACACACACAGACACAGACACACAGACACACAGACACAGACACAGACACAGACACAGACACACACACACACACACACACAACACACACACACACACACACACACACACACACACACAAACAGAGTGGTTCATAAGAAGCAATCAAACAAACATACAGACTTTACACAACAAAGTGCACAATGAAGCTCAGCTGAAATGATTTCACAGCAGCTGTTTATTGAATAAAACTGTTTTTTACAGTCACTCACATAAAACTCAATCATAAAAACCATTACAAAGAACTAAAAAGAGCATAATGTTAAAAATAACAGCAGTCAGTATTCACCCTCAGTATTATCATGACTACCCCCACCACAGTACATTCAGCACCCCCAGCCATACTGTGTCATCTTCATCGTTTATCATCATCACTGTTTCTATTGATTATAACTGTAATGACGTCTGATTGCAAACACATTATCTTCTGGTGACTTTTGTTTAAAAAATGAAGATGTCACAGTTGTCTGCTCATGAGTTTGATGGTTTAACCACTCTGCCTGTCTGCTCCCATGAAACATGTATGTACATAGACACATTTATTCAGGGGTAACACATTCACTTCTCTATACCATTAAACATGTATGTACATAGACACATTTATTCATGGATCACACATTCACTTCTCCATACCATTAAACATGTATGTACATAGACACATTTATCCATGGATCATATGTTTAATTCATCTTTGCAACACTGAGCATTGTTATCAAAAGGAAACTTGAAAAAAATGACTAGAGTCTCAACATTTTTCATTAATTTAACTTTAAATTTAAAATTCAAAAGATAACTAAAAATTTGTGAAAAGAAAACATATGGGTTTCAATGACGACACTACAAAAAATGACACACATCAGAAAAATTAAACATATTACATTAGACCTAAAGCTATTGAACTACAAATGTTGACTACATCATATCTATCTGACCTGTTCATGTTATTTCTCCTGCATAAATCATTGTAACTTATTTCAGGTAGGCCTTGCCCAGCTGTCTTTTCAGAACATGTAGATTTTATAGTACATTTTCAACACTGCTTTTTTTTTTGCTATTGAATAAAGATTATATGTATCATCAATAACAGAAAAAAATATGTGTTTATTTTAATTTCCTGTGCCACATTATTTTCAAGAGTCAATGAAGAGATAAATAAATGTGAGATCTCCCCATCCTTACTCTTGCAATAACAGACACAGTCAGAGAGTGTTTTGGTGTAAAGATCTGTATATCTGTAGTAAAGTAGTGGAAGTAGTAGTAGCGAATATTACTACATAATGGTCAAACTACTACTACTACTACTACTACTACTACTACTACTACTACTACTACTACTACTACCACTACTACTACTACTACTACTACTACTACTACTACTACTAACTACTACTACTACTACTACTACTACTACTGCTGCTGCTGCTGCTGCTGCTGTTGCTGCTGCTGCTGCTGCTGCTGCTGCTGCTGCTGCTACTACTACTACTACTACTACTACTACTACTACTACTACTACTACTACTACTTCTACTACTACTACTACTGCTGCTGCTGCTGTTGTTGCTGCTGCCACTACTACTACTACTACTACTACTACTACTACTACTACTACTACTACTACTACTACTACTACTACTACTACTACTACTACTATTACTGCTATGTTCAGGATGGCATATTTTGTATACCGTGAACTATGACCTCTGTTGATTGTTGTCATCAGCACTGTGTCTATCACCAGACTTCTCGGCTGTGTGGGATATTTCAATGTGTTTACTTAATTCATCTTTCTGTAATAATTGTTCCCCACACACTTTGCAAATGTAGGGCGTTTCTCCAGTATGGGTCTGCAAGTGTGTTTCTAAGTCATCTTTCCGTGAATATTGTTTTCCACACACTGGACATTCATATGGCTTTTCTTCTGTGTGGGTTTGCAAGTGCGTTTTTAAGTAATCTTTCCGCGAATATTGTTTCCCACACACTGTACACTGATGTGGCTTTTCTGCAGTGTGAGTTTGCATGTGTCTTTGAAAAGTGGCTAACTGTGAAAACTGTTTCTCACAGACTTTACACTTATATGGCTTTTCTCCTGTGTGGGATCGCTGGTGTGTTTTAAAGTACTTGCATGTGAAAACTGTTTCCCACAGACTTTACACTCATAAGGCTTTTCACCTGTGTGGATCCGCATGTGCCTTTGTAATTTAGATGGCCAGAAACATTCTTTCCCACATACCTCACATGCACAGGTCTTTTTTCCTGTGTGGGTTTGCAAGTGTCTTTTTAAGAGATCTGGCTGTGAGAGTTCTATCTCTGCTGTTGGTGGTGATTTTGTACGGACTGTGTAGTTTTGAAGAATTTCGCCTGCTTGGACCAGAGCATGCTGCACAAGGTTGTGACTTGTATCACTGCTGTCCTCAGCAATATCATGGCTGCTTTCATCTGTTTCAGGGATGTTACCTGTTGTAGTGGTGGAAATGGGATCAATTGTGTGAGAGTCATTTTCTTTTGCTTCAACTGAGTTTGCAGAAAAGTACCTGTGTCCATCAGTTGAATTGAATTCATCTGTACAACTTAGCTGTTGATGGTTTCTGCCGAGCAAACCATGAACACCAGGCCTTGTCTGTAAAATAACACAGTAAGGAAACGATTTCAGTCTCTGTAAGTTCGGCATGCTTTGTAATCGTGTGCTTTCATTCATCACAGTGTCTTATGATTTAGGATGATATAGGTGTGTAAATATATAGAGAACATTAAGCACACAGCACATAGGCAGTCATAAAAAACCTCAGTTGGTCAAGGTACCATCATTTTAAAAGCCAAATTTAGAAAAGGAAAAGGAGGCATCAATGCACCCAATTAATAAATCCACGCATCAAACAAAATATCACAGACCTTCAGCTAATATTTAGACAAGCAAGTTGCTGCCTAAGCCACTAAACAGACAGGGGCAGTGTATAAAACTTGGACTTTAAAATGAATCCAGAAACAAGCTGCAGGACTTCACAAACAAGATTTTTGTCAGCATCAAAGTAGTTTGCAATCTTCAGCAGGGAAGGAGACTAACTTCAGCTTTATTACTGAATTGAGCATATTTAAAGAGTTGAGAAATCATAATTGTAGAGTTGATTACTCCATTAGTTTCAGAATAACACAAGCTGGAAATAGGTATACAAATTGAAAATTTTATTTCAAATTATAATTTACGAAGTAATATGTCAGTGGTGATTACCAAAACCTCAGGAAATATTCTATAAAGAATAACTCACAAGAGGCACAGTTGTAGGAAATTTAGAAATAAACTGCATCTGTTTTTAGTGACAGAAGTTTTTTCCTGTACTTTTTAACAGATGGTATTCTTTCCACTGACTTGGTTCCTATTTTGCTTTAATAAAATAATGAACCACTGTTATCTCATTTAATGCTATATTCAGTGTCAACATTATTGAATACTAAAAAAAAAACATATTTAAAACAATGCAGAAAAATAGAGGGTTTTAAAAATAGATTCCGATATTTGAAGGAATATCTAAAATAGCTGTCCTTGCCTTTGTGTGTGTTTGTGAACTTCGATGTTTCTTCAATACTTAGCCTCCAAATCTGTTAAGTTTCCATGTCTGCCTGTATGTTTCTATGTATACCTTTCTGATTGTTTTTAAGTCTGCCTGTGTGTCTGTGTGTGTATCTGTCTGTGTATTTGTGTGCCCCCCCCCCCCCCCCCTCTCTCTCTCTCTCTCTCTCTCTCTCTCTCTCTCTGTCTCCTTCCATCCACCCCTCTCTCTCTCTCCCTCCCCCAACCCCCCCCCCCCCCCCGAACCCCCCCCCCACTCTCTCTCTCTCTCTCTCTCTCCCTATCTCTCTCTCTCTACCTCTCCTCTGTGTTGATAGTTTACATATTTCATTGATATTTTCTCACTAGAACTGGTATTTTTCCTTAATATAAAACTATTTATTGACTTTTTGCTTGTTTCTGATCATGGTCTACTTACCCCAACGCTGTCGTCACCTATACTGTGTCTAGTCGCAGATGGGCATGAAATATTTCCAGAAGTGTCAGGGATCTCCATGGTTCTGGTATTGTCTGTATTTGTAGCACAGTTGTTTCCATGCTCTTCGGAGATGTCCTCAGCTGTTCCAGATATATTTCTGGCTGTTTCAGGATTGTCCGGGCAAGTGTCCTGGTTTTTTTCATCTTCACCACGGT
>CM060345.1:36526840-36534340 GCA_030674155.1 Stramonita haemastoma
AAGTAGTAGTAACAAATATTACTACATAATGATCATACTACTACTACTACTACTACTACTACTACTACTACTACTACTACTACTACTACTACTACTACTACTACTACTACTACTACTACTATGTTCAGGATGGCATATCCAGTGCACTGTGAACTATGACCTCAGTTTACTGTTATCATCAGCACTGTGTTTATCACCAGACTTCTTGGCTGTGTGGTATATTTCAATGTGTTTACTTAATTCATCTTTCTGTAATAATTGTTCCCCACACACTGTGCACATGTAGGGCGTTTCTCCTGTATGGGTCTGCAAGTGCGTTTTTAAGTTATCTTTCCGTGAATATTGTTTTCCACACACTGTACATTGATATGGCTTTTCTTCTGTGTGGGTTTGCAAGTGCCTTTTTAAGTGATCTTTCCGTGAGTATTGTTTCCCACACACTATACACTGATATGGCTTTTCTCCCGTGTGGGTTCGCATGTGTCCTTGTAAATTACTTGAATCTGAAAACTGTTTCCCACAGAAATAACAGTTAAATGGCTTTTCTCCTGTGTGGATCCGCAAGTGTTTTTGTAAGTTACCTAACTGTGTAAACTGTTTCCCACACTCCTGGCATTTGTATGGCTTTTCACCTGTGTGGATCGCCATGTGCCTCTGTAAGTTATATGACCTAAAAAATTCTTTTCCACAAACTTTGCATGCATAGGTCTTTTTTCCTGTGTGGGTTTGCAAGTGTCTTTTTAAGAGATCTGGCTGTGAGAGCCCTGTCTCTACTGTTGGTGGTGATATTGTAGGGACTGTGTAGTTTTGAAAAATTGTTCCTGCTTGGACCAGGGAATGCTGCACAAGGTTGTGACATGTATCACTGCTGTCCTCAGCAATATCATGGCTGCTTCCACCTGTGTCATGGATGTTACCTGTTGCAGTGGTGGAAATGGGATCAGTTGGGTCACAGTCATTTTCCTTTGCTTTAGCTGAGATTGCATGAGAGTAAGTGTCTCTATCAATTATTTCCTGCATGTCTTGAAAATAATCATCGATGCTGTACAATGCAGACCAGATGTCCTGGCTTGTATTCTCCTGTCTTTCATCTGTATCAATGTTGTTATTATCTCTATTCTGACTTGCTGGTATTGTAGAGGCATGGTCTCCATTAGCATCAATGTTTACATCAACCATGGCACTGCTGTGATGTCTTGCACTATACTGGTTCCCATTGATAGTGAACCTGTTGGTGTATTGACCAATTATAGAATTTAGAGTACTGGATGTGGTTGTACCTGAACAACTTTGTTGTTGATCGTTTCTGCTGAGCAAACCATGGTCACCAGGATTCGTCTGTAACAACAGAATGTTAGGAAATATTCATAAAGAGTTGCATCATTTATAGTGGAAAATATAAGCGAGAATTAGAAGTGAAAATGAATATAGCAAAAAAGAAAATGAAACAACTGTCAACGTAAATGATATAGGTCTGAGGCTTCAGCACACACACACACACACACACACACACACACACACACACACACACACACACACACACACACACACACACACACACACACACACACACACACACACACACGCACACACATATATGTATATATATATATATATATATATATATATATATATATAATATATATATATATATATATATATATCAATGAATATTAATACATCACACCATTTGCACAGGTTGAGGAAATAGTTATTAGATGAAGAGCGTTTTTGTCATTTTAATTATTTCCAAACAAGGGTACTGCTACTAATAAAACAACCACTTTTTATGTTTATTCAAATGAATAATGAAATATTGTCTATGTCTGTAGGTCTCTGTATCTCTGTGTGTATGTCACTCTTGGTTTTTCTGACTCTCTTCCAGTCTGTACATCTGTCTGCTTCTCTCTTCTTTTAGGCTGCTTGTTTGTCAGACACTCTAATAAAACTACAGTGAACAGTTTATTTTTAATGATATGTTATCCTGACAAATGCTTGTTATGTTATGTAAAGTGTGTTATTTGGTTGTTGCCTGTTTCTGATACTGGACTACTTACATCAGAGGTGTCCTCAGCGGTAGTATGCCTGGTCTCAGTAGAGGCTTGATTATCCCTTGTAGTTTCAAAACTGTCCTTGATTTCAGTGTTGTTCTTATTTGTTGTGCAGTTGTTTCCACGTCCTTCAAAGTTGTCCTCAGTTGTAGGAGAGATGCTTCTGGCATGTTCAGACTTCTCCTGGCAGACATCCTGGATATTCCCATCTTCACCCTGGATACCTTCTGTTGACTTACTCTCCAGTGACGCATCTGCTGCTGGTTCCATGCTGTCTGGGTTTGGAAGGCTGTCGTGACTGGCAGGAGTTATCTGTCACAGTATAAGCCACGTGCATAGTGAAACAATTCTTTTGACAACACACCTTTACTACAGTCAAGTCAACGTTCATCAGAAAGGTATAGAAGATTACCTCTGATAGAAACTTCTGCCTTTTAACGTGACATACAAATTTACATGATACTGATGAAACCAAGTAAAGTATTAAAAGACTAAAGAAATCTTGGGGACCATAGGAGACTGTCTTTGGAGAGATGTGCTACTGTCAGCAACGTAGGCTGATGTTTAATTCACTCTGTTGACTAGGCATCCTCGTTGTCAAAGTTGGGCTAGTCAGGTCATGTTCTATGCAGGTTAGATCACAACAGACGCCATTAAGTACCAGAGAAATAATCCAGCAGTGGTTTATGCTTTGTCCTAATGATAATAGGCTGCTGTAGAGTTTAGGTATGAGTTTCTGGATGGATGTAAGGCACAGGTATGTCTGTTCATCAGAGAAGAAAAATGGGAGGGGGGTGTAGTAAAAATCCTTACTTTAAATCTCCCTTCCACATTGATGAGTGTCTTAGCTCTTTGTGACAGAAGGTTGCAACACTGTGGAATGGGATTATCTTACAGGACACATTTCGTTGAAAACATAATGAGACCTATCAGACTTATAACTTTAACAAAACGGGAAAACAAACACTTTCCATGAATATGGTCCACACATACATGACGCTCCACCACATAATAAGTCGGAGTGCACCAGAGGTCACTTTTTAGTTATTGACATGTTACTAATGTGCAGTGAATTGGCTATCAAATACAAAAAATCGATTGAAAATCGGACAATTCTGTGCAAAGTTATTACAAATTGAAATGATAGACTGCAGGATGTGACAAAATGAGAAACTGGCAAGTATTTTTTCGTAACAGGTTGTCAGAATGAGGGCGTGGGTATTTTCAAGGCACATTTAAAAGCAAAAGAAATAAAAATTATCCCTCGACATTTCATTATAAGGTAGATAAACGGATATAGTTTAATAATCAATCAAAATATCAAAATTGACATCTTTACCCCCTCCTGCCTTTAATGGCTCCTAGCGCAAAATTAGGTAATGTGCTAAGCGACTCATTTCGTGGTGGAGCGTCACAAATAGTTATGGAGAGATAGATATATATTTTTTTTACATTCAGTCCCCGTGTGTATGCAGCTTTGTAAATGTCATCTGTTCCCACCTGCACACAATGGCCTACTCTTACAAAAAGCGGAACAGGATTTAACGTGTGCACAAGATGTTATACGTGCGTTCGGGTCTCGGTTTAAAGTCTCATCCGATGGACTTTTGGGGAGAGTTGAGTTAGCACTGATGTTAACTCCAGGAGAAAAATCTCTTCGACCGGACTCGAACCTGGGTCGTCAAATTGCCAGCGCAATGTTCTGACCGCTAGGCTATCCGTCCCCTCTATCAAGATATCTCTCTCTCTCTCTCTCTCTCTCTCTCTCTCTCTCTCTCTCTCTCTCTCTCTCTCTCTCTCTCTCTCTCTCTCTCTCTCTCTCTCTCTCTCTCCTCTCTCTCTCGTTTAATGTTTACTTTCATGCCCATTAATCTTTTTTCATGATGGGGAATGTTGTTTGAAAGCAAAGGACTGGAAGGGATAGACAGGACAAATAAAAACAAGTCAGTGGAATCTGGTTCCCCCTTCTGCTGGTCAGCATCACTACACAGAGAGGGAGGGCTGGACAACAGTAGTCCTGAAGGAGAAGAAAATCCTGCTTTTCTCTCACAGTCTGTGCTGTAAGCCTCAGCCCTTATCCTGTCTCTGATCACCTGAGATGGGCACTTTTGTCTGTACACATTTTTTTGTGTTTTCTGTCTCAGGAGGATGAATAGAAGTATTACTAACCATATTTTTGGACACAGTACTGGTTTGATCGACACAATATTTACTGTGAAAGAAGATACTTTTTTTTCAAGTATCAAAACATTTATCAAGAAATCTGGAGGAGTCTGCTAACATACATATTAAACCAAGATACACCAAAACCTGTTTTATAATTGCTCTAAAGTAATATCTTCTTAATGGCTACTAAGCAAGAGACATTACAAGAGAGAGAGAGAGAGAGAGAGAGAGAGAGAGAGAGAGAGAGAGAGAGAGAGAGAGAGAGAGAGAGAGAGAGAGAGAGGAGAGAGAGAGAGAGGAGAGAGAGAGAGGAGAGAGAGAGATGACAATGACAATGACAATGACAAATGACAAATAGTTTATTGTGTTCTAGACATTCCGTCCATTCACAAATACGGGGACAAGTTGGGGATGGGGGGGTCGAAATCCAATGCATATGAAATGTTTTGAACAAAATCCCGAAAAAGTTCATCGCGCCATGGAGGCCATTTCACGGAAATGTACAGGTATATTGAGTTAATTTATCAGTTCATAGTCAACATCAGGGAAGCTTTTCTCCACAGTCCATCACAGGAGGATCCAGCGTCTTTCATCGTCTTCTCGTTAAGTGTCCAGTCCAGGATTTTCCTTTTCCCCCTTTTCACTTTGCCATGTGTATTTCTGTAATACTGCGTCACATTTTTCAGTTACACCGTTCTATCGCTGTGTTTTTTTATCATCTCCATTAAGAGTTTTTGGTGTATGTCCGGTGGTAAGTCATCTAACTTCTGTGTCTGTCTGTGTTGAGCAGTAATGGTTCCCTCACCTCTCACACAACACTCTGGCCTTTCTTCTGCAACATTAGAAGCCACACTGCCATCTTCTGATCCTGTCACATTTCGGACCACAGGCAAATCTATACTGTTCATGGCCTCAGAATGAGTGACGGCGTCATTGCTTTTCAACTGTTGGTCTCTGTGGCCATCTGATTGAAGTGTAATGTTGCACACTGTGTTTTTTTGCAGGCATTCTTCGTCACATTAACTGTTATAGTCATCTTCATAAACATTGTTGTTTTCCTCACAAAAAGTTTCTGCTGCTGTTCTGTTTTCATTGTTGTAAAACAAACTGGGAGGAGTAGGAAGGAAGAGGGCGGAGGGAGATGAAGAAAGACTTGCCTTTTGCAGGGTTTCCCTGTTTGTCTCCCTCTCCTTCTGTCACTGCAATCTGTGCAGGACACTTGCATCGAAATATTGCTGTGTCATTTTGACCTGGCTGTACACTGGCTTGATGCATTTCTGTTGATGTTGAAAGGCGAAGCACAAGATTGTCTGATTTGACTTCCCTTCTACTTTGTAGGAAGTCAGGTGCATTCAGTACACTTTCCAGTGATGAAGGCAGACCACTAACAGGCATTGCTGGCAGGAGTTAACTACAAATTGTTAAATTTCAATCTGCTGGTGAGCAAAACACTTCTTGCCAGTAACCAAGCAAGGGAAGCCACCGATAGAGAGAGAGAGAGAGAGAGAGAGAAGAGGAGAGAGAGAGAGAGAGAGAGAGAGAGAGAGACAGAGAGAGACAGAGAGAGACAGAGAGAGACAGAGACAGAGACAGAGACAGAGAGACAGAGAGACAGAGAGACAGACAGAGAGACAGAGAGACAGAGACAGAGACAGAATGATGTTTAGATATTTACCTCATCCATTCTTGCTTGGAAATCTCAACAGGATGACAGTAACGTGAAGTTGTTCCAAGTATTGAATGCAATAAAGAATATCAGTGATATGAAAATACACAAAGTATTGAATGCAATACACGATATCAGTGATACGAAAATGCACCAACTTTCAAATCAAATGCAGACTGACACTGATATGAAGATGGCCAACTTTTGAAATGAATACAGGATTGGTGCATACAAGTAGTGAAGCTACATGCTTGAGTAGATTTCATCCTTTCTTTCAAGGAAAATAAATGGAAATAAAATTGCACGTGGTTTGTTTTTTAGAGTTTAGCTCCCTGCCCCCCCCCCCCCCCACTCCACTCTCTCTCTCTCTTCTCTCTCCTCTCTCTCTCTCTCTCTTCTCTCTCTCTCTCTCTCTCTCTCTCTCTCTCTCTCTCTCTCTCTCTCTCTCTCTCTCTCTCTCTCTCTCTCTCTCTCTCTCTCTCTCTCTCTCTCTCTCTTGTTTTTATTCACTTTGGGTTGCTTTGTTTTGTTTTCTTTTGCTATTCCCTAATCAGGGCAAGGGCCAGAGGAAAAAGAAGTATGGTAATACTTCCTATGTTTGAAAAAAACAACAACTAGAAGATAGAAATGAAGAAACAGGATCGCCTAGTGGTTATAGTGTTAGGGGGAGAGAACTCAGAAGAAGAAACAGAAACGTGTAGGAAGGGGATGGCATAGCCTGGTGACTCCTGCATTGTGCTCACCATCTGACAGCCCAGGTTCAAGCCCTGGATGGAGCCACTACTGGGAGACCCGTTCAAATGGACTGTTCCCTAGAGATAACAGCAGTGTCGATGTCTGCTCTACTCCCCCCAAACTCCTTAGCACGAGATAATAATCCAAGATCCCAAGTGTAAATGAACACAGGACATCTTCAGCACGGAATACAACCTGTTTCTCTTTTAAAGTATTTACATTCATTCTTTCTCTTTATTTTGTTGATGATGAATCAGCACTGGAATCCTTTTTTTACATACAGTCCCTGTGTGCATGCGGTTTTGTAAAATGTTCTCATCAGTTCCCCCCCCCATGCATAAGGGGCCTGCTGTTCCATATTGTTTTAAGTGTGTCGACGGTATTATTCATGTATCTGCACATAGGCCCTTGGTTTTTTGTGGTCTTTCAGACTTAGGAGTGAGTGGAGTGGGCACTGATGTTAACTCCAGAGGAAAAATCCCTTTGAATAAATGTCTTGGTGGTGGCTGGAACCCGGACTGGAACCCAGGCTGTCAGATTGCAAGCAGGACTCTCTAACCACCAGTCAGTCCTGTCCTGACTTTTGGAAGAGTAGGCCATTGTGTGCTGATGGGAATCGATGACAAATTTCACGAAACTGCATGCACGTGGGGACTGGAGGTAAAACAAAAAGAAAAGCACATGATTCTTTATCGAATTTTATTATCCTTGAAATAAAAATATTGAAAAAAATACATTAGTCTTCTTCATACAAAGATCATATACACAAGGTAAAAAAAAACACATGTTCTGTACAGTGACACAGACTTTGAAACGTGAGACTGAACACATGCAACACACACACACACAACAACACACACACACACACACACACACACACAC
>CM060345.1:36549340-36551840 GCA_030674155.1 Stramonita haemastoma
GTAAATATATAGAAAACATTAAACACACAGCTCATAGATGGTCATGAAAACTAAGGCGGTCAAGATACCTTTATTTTAAAAGCCCAAAGGAGGCATCAGTGCACCCAATTCATCAATAAAACAACGTACCAAACAAAATATCACAGACCCCCAGCCAGCAGTTAAGCAAGCAAGTAGCTGCCTAAGCCACTCACCAGACAGGGGCAGTGTATAAAACTTGGACTTGAAAATGAATCCAGAAACAAGCTGCAGGACTTCACACACGAGATTATTGTCAGCATTGAAGTAGCTTGAAATCTTAACAGGGAAGGAGGGTAAGTTCAGCTTTATGACTGATATGAGCATATTTAAAGAGTTGAAAGATCATCATTGTAGAGTTGATCAGCGAATTAGTTTTAGAAGAACATAAGCTGGACATAGGGTTACAGTTTGAACATTCTATCAGAAACGTTCATTCAGCGGAGCTGATAAATCTTTATGACTCTAATAGCAATCAAACCCACGACCTTCCAGTCCGGAATCCAAGGTGCTAACCACTGCTCAATGGCAGCTGTTTTTTTCCTGTACTTTTTAACACAATGATATTCTTTACACTGGCTTTGTTCCTAATTTGCTTTAATGAAATAATGAATCCCTGTACTCATCTCATTTAATGCTTAATTCAGTTTCGATATTATTAAAGGATAAATACACATGGAAACGGGATAGCTCAGTGGGGATAGCTCAGTGGTCATTGCCCTAGCTTCCCCCCAGCCAGTGTTAAGCAGCGTCCAGTGTGGTTGTTAATTGGATATTGCACGCTTTGGCTACAGTACATTTCCCCCAGTTTACTCAGCTGTAAATAAGTACCTGACCTCTTTAGGGTCAGGGAATGTAAAGCAGCGAGAAGATGGGCACCGCCCTCAACATGCTGCTCCTTAGAGAAGCTGAGGTCTCAGACACCTCGTTCCCCTACCACCACAAAAATTATGGGACACCTTTGCCTTTTTTTTTAATAGACATGTTTAAAACTATGCATAGAAAGACAAAGTGTTTTTTTTTTTTAATCCATTTTTAAAAGAAATATATAAAATAGCTGTCCTTGCCTTTGTGTACTTTAAGAATTTCGATGTTTCTTTATCACCTAGCCTGCAAGTCTGTTTATTTTGCATGTCTGTATGTTTCTCTGTACGTCTTTCTGATTGTCTTTCTGATTGTCCATCTGTTTGCCTGTCTGGTAGTTTTCCTGCCACCCATACCGTAACTGCAGAGTGCTTTTTGAAATTTCTCACATGTAACTGTGCATTCACCCAATAAAAAGTGCTTATTTCTTTATTACTTATGATATTGGTCTACTTACACCAGTGCTGTCGGCGGTTGGACCAGAGACGATTTTGGCTGTTCCAGGAAAGTCCTGGAAAATGTTGTGGTTCTTCTCAACTTCGCCATGGTCCCTGTTCTGTGACACATCTTGTGTGGTTTGGTTGCTGTCCAGATGTAGAAGGTTTCTGATAAGGAAGCTTTGACTTGCAGAAGCCATCTGCAGAGGTATAGGCCCATGCATGTTAAACAGTGCTATTGATTATGTATTTTTATTATAGTAAGTTTAACATTCACTGTAAGAAGTAAACCTGCACTTATTAAACACACATCAAACCCTTGGTGGAGACCTCATAACCCTTAAACTGCTTCATCATTTATTTTCAGGATAAGACAGGCTTAAAGATAGTTCACAAATTGAAAGGTTTCCAACCAGGATTGACTTGTATCACTAGGTGATACTGTTGGTTGTCACACTCTTAGGCAACAGTCGGCGAAGGATATATTCGTAGCAGTGATGAATAGGAATATGTCATGGAAACCTCAATAATAACAATGCACTTATGCATATAGTAGCAATAGTTGACATTTAACAACATGTGTAATGTTATGGAGACATGATTGTTCATATTCTTTATTAAAAAAAAATCAAAACGATATATTTTAATATTGAGTATAATAGTTGGCATTTAATATAATGATATGGAGATATGGTTCTTCATATTCTGGTGTAAAACAAATAGATATGAAAGACTGTAGTTCCTCTTGAAATTGATATTTAATATTACAGCCATACCACTAAGCAGACAAGTTTGGAACAATTTCTCAAGAAAATGTCTGTCTTTGTCTTTTTGTGTATATCTGCTACTTTGTTTCTATATTCTTTACCTTGCCACTCCCTCTGTCAGCCTGTCTGTCTGTCTGTCTGTCTGTCTGTCTGTCTGTCTGTCTGTCTGTCTGTCTGTCTGTCTGTCTGTCTGTCTGTCTGTCTGTCTATCTATCTATCTATCTATCTATCTCTTTTGTGTTGAGAGTCTGACATTTCTATTGAGATTTTCTCACTAGTACTGATATTATTCGTGAATATAAAAAGTATTTATTTACTAATTGCTTGTTTCTGATAATGGTCTACTTACCCTAGTGCTGTGGTCACCTGTACTGTCTCTAGTCTCAGATGGGCATGGAATATTTCCAGAAGTGT
>CM060345.1:36561840-36574340 GCA_030674155.1 Stramonita haemastoma
ATAATGGAAAATAATGTGGTATTGTTCATAAGACTAGGATTAAACTGCAATGTTTGAAGTAAAAACGAAGTATCACTGATTTAAAGAAAAACATTTTAAAAGTATATAAGGGTGGGATGAGCATTTTTTTTCATGTGTGTTAAGGACACCCTGTCAGTCCCTGAAGGCCACAATCCATGTATAAAGGAGATAGTGGTGTGGTGGTAAAGGCATGAGACATGAAAGAGGCTGACCCATGACAGACATGACATCGAGGTGATGACCTCAAAGAGAAACAGAGGCAGACCAGCAGCTTCTCTCATTAGCAACATCACTGAATCCTGTGGCATGGGAATTCATGAAGTCGCAGGGCCAGTGAAGATGGAAACACATAGAGATAGAGGCTGATGTCAATACCATTAAGTGAGGGGGCTGACATGGAGCCCTGCCACGCCAACAGATGAGACAGGTGGTGAGTTGTCAGTTAGAATTGAACTTTGTTGGATGAATTCTAGTTGAGGGTGAGGGTGTTTTTAATTGCTTATTTTTATACCACTTTATGAGGTCAGAAAACAAGACAGAGGGTCGAATGAAGTGGTTAGCAATTTTCTAAGTACTGTCATAGCATGATAAAGTGGCAGTAGGATATCAATTTTTTGATAAGGGATAATGCTGAATGATATATCTTGGCAATTTTTTTTGTGTGTGTTACAATTATTTCAGACCAAAAAGCAGTATTATACAGAAACACTGGAAAAGTAAGTTCATAAGCTAAAATGTTGTTTCCTAGTTTACATGAAAGCTATGATGTATCTGTTAGATTAAGAGAAGGAAATAGAGACAGAGACAGAGACAGAGAGAGATAAAGAGAGAGAAATAGAGGGAAAAAGAGACAAACAGATAAAAAGGATAGATACAGAGAGACAATGATGAAGAGAGAGACTAAGAAAAATAGAGAGAGAGGGGGAAAAGGAGGGAGGAAAGAGAGAGAGAGAGAGAGAGAGAGAGAGAGAGAGAGAGAGAGAGAGAGAGAGAGAGAGAGAGAGAGAAGAGAGAGATAGAGATGAGAAGAGAGAAGAGAGAGAGAGAGAGAGAGGAGAGAGAGAGAGAGAGAGAGAGAGAGGAGAGAGAGAGAGAAGAGAGGAGAGAGAGAGAGAACTCTGAAGTCTGAACTAATTTATGTGCATTGGCCATGGGCCACAATTCATTTCTTGGGCTTGGAATGCAATAAAGGGTTCAATCATATCATTAGGAAATTGTAATGCAAATAGCAAACAGTAAAGATATATGACTCATCAAAGAAGAAAAACACACACATTTCTAAATCCTGATTGTGACCCTTATTTCAAACATAACCAAATCACAAAAAGGTGATGTATGAGAAAAAATTTAGAAATCATGCATATCTAGTATGTATTAAAACATAACCATTTTATTAGTGTACATGAAAGAGAGAGAGAGAGAGAGAGAGAGAGAGAGAGAGAGAGAGAGAGAGAGAGAAGAGAGAGAGAGAGAGAGAGAGAAGACAGACAGACAGACAGACAGACAGACAGACAGACAGACAGACAGACAGACAGACAGACAGACAGACAGACAGACAGAGAGAGACAGAGAGAGACAGAGAGAGAGAGAAGGCAAGGCAAGGCAAGGCAAGGCAAGGCAAAATTCTGTTATTCGAGGATAATAGATAAGGCGCAAGATTAAAGAGAAAACATGAGAATATGATGAGGTTAAATGACTGAAAACATCAATCCCGAGAGAGAGAGAGAGAGAGAGAGAGAGAGAGAGAGAGGAGAGAGAGAGAGAGAGAGAGAGAGAGAGATGGAGAGAGAGAGGGGGGGGGGGGGGAGGGGGGAGAAGCAGGGAAAGACAGCCATATTACTAAAAAAGGAATAGTGATGTCTACACATTTACCTCATCCATCCTTGCTGTGCAGTAGTTTGCCCAGAAATGACAGTGACAGACAAGACTGCTGGTTTTCTCTCTTATAGGGAATGGGTGTGATACAAGTAGTCACAGAGTGTGCTTGAGTAGATGTCATCTTTTCTTTCAAGCAAGTTGTGTAGAAAAAAGTTGCATGTAATTTCTGTTGTTTTAAGGTTTGTTGGGTTCTGTCTCTATCTCTCTATTTCTCTGGCTCTCTGTCTTTGTCTCTTGCTCTATGTCAGTCTGTCTCTCTTTTACACATGCATGATAAACAAGCAATGCACAGACTCACAGACATGTAACCACGCACAAACACACACTACGTACACACAACCTCAAAAATGTTTTTATGTACTATCCGATGCAAACAAACACTCACACAAAAAGACACACAAAAACACAGCATACACACAGAACCCCCCCCCCCCCCCCACACAGACACAGACACACAGACACACAGACACACAGACACACAGACACACACACACACACACACACACACACACACACACACACAAGCGCACGCGCGCTCGCACGCACGCGCACACACACACTCACTCACTCACTAAATTACTCACTCACTCACTCATTCACTCACTCACTCACTCACTCACTCACTCACTCACTCACTCACCTACCACATACACACTCACAATCACACACACAGTCACATGTACACACACACGCACACACACACACACACTCACAAACGCACGCACACACACACACACACACACACACACACACACACACACACACACACACACACACACACACACACACACACACACACACACACAGAGTCAGTGCTGACTCCACTCCGCCAAAATGTCCTTGGATGAGACTATAAACTGAGGCCCATGCGCGATCTTCTGCACACATTAAATCATGTTCTACTTTTCTTAAAAGTAGGCCACCGTGTGCCACTGGGAACAGATGACACTGTTTATAAACCTGTACAGACATAGGTATTGGATGTAAAAAAACACAGGAGTGCTTATTCCATTATCCTCGATATAAAAGATTAAATAAATAAAATAAATAGAGATGCAAACAGACACACAGACACACAGACACACAGACACAGACAGGGACACAGACACACACACACACACACACACACACACACACACACACACACACACACACACACACACACACACACACACACACACACACACACACACACGAGATAGCCTAGTGGTCAGAACATTGCCCTCGCCATTTGAGACGTCCTGGGTTTGATTCCTGATCGAGGGGATTTTTCACCTGGAGTTATCATCAGTTCTGACCCATTTCCCACAAAAATTCTTTAAACCGAAGCCACGTGTGCGAACACATGCAAAATATCTTGTGCACACGTTAAATTCTGTTCCATTTTTCGTAAGAGTAGGCCATTGTGTGCTTGTGGAAATAGATAACAAGATAATCATATGAAAATGCATGCACACGGGGACTAGATGTAAACAAGCACATGAGTGCTTATTCTATTATCTTTGATATAAATGATTAGATAGCTAGCTAGCTAGCTAGCTAGCTAGCTAGCTAGCTAGCTAGCTAGCTAGCTCGCTAACTAACTAACTAACTAACTAACTAACTAACTAACTAACTAACTAACTAACTAACTAACTAACTAACTAACTAACTAACTAACTAACTAACACACATTGTTTTTTCCCAGGCCCCTCAACAATCCCTATAAGTTAATATTTCCTTATTCGGAAGGAAGGAAGGTGGCTCGATGGTTAAGACATTCATCTGCCAACATGTAAACCGTCAGGCTCTGGGTTCGATTCCCAGCCTCGCCCTTTCTTTCCAGTTTGACGGAAAAAAGACCTCGAACTGAATGTCAAAGTCATTCGAATGACACTATAAGCCGAGGCCCCGTGTGCGAACGCACGCAGAACATCTTGCACACACGTTAAAACCCCGTTCCGCCTTTCGGAAGAGCAGGCCATTGTCTGCCAGTAGGAGCAGATGACAAAATTAAAAAAACAAAAACAGTATGCACACAGGTGTGGTGTTTAACACCATCCCTGAAGAAAATCGGGGAGTTGGAGTCCCAGTGCAGGTCAGGGCTGTATAGGGCAACGTTCTGGCGGCTCCTGCCATGGTACTGAAACCATTCCTATGGTCATTGCCTTTCCAATGGACCATTCCAGTGGAGTGGAGGGGGGGGGGGTCTGCTGCATGGGTAAAAGCTTGACCCCCTATACGTACACAGGATTTGCGCTCTAAAGACTACAGTGCAACTCCATAGTCTTCCGTGACTGATGGATGCCTATATCTATCTATCTATCTATCTATCTATCTATCTATCTATCTATCTATCTATCTATCTATCTATCTATCTATCTATCTATCTATCTATCTATCTATCTGTCTGTCTGTCTGTCTGTCTGTCTGTCTGTCTGTCTGTCTGTCTGTCTGTCAGTCTGTCTATCTATCTGTGTGTGTGTGTGTGTGTGTGTGTGTGTGTGTGTGTGTGTGTGTGTGTGTGTGTGTGTGTGTGTGTGTGTGTGTGTGTGTGTGTGTGTGTGTAGGGCTTATAGCAAATTTCACCATTCATATTTGTCAGTTTCAATATAGATTAACATTGTCTTTTGAGTGCTATTATTGATGACTTTCCTTGATTTTTTTTCTGTAGGCAGAATGCAAAAAGTTGTGAGCTTAATCATTTAACCTCAATAAACATCATTTAGACTTATATTCACCCCCCCAACCCTCATCCCCTACGCACCCCCCTCCCACACACACACACAGACAGGCATATACACACAGACACAGACACACAGACACACAGACACACAGACACACAGACACAGACGCAGACACAGACACAGACACAGACACACACACACACACACACACACACACACACACACACACACACACACACACACACACCACACACACACACACACACACACACACACACACACACACAAACAGAGTGGTTCATAAGAAGGAATCAAACAAACATACAGACTTTACACAACAAAGTGCACAATGGAGTTCAGCGAAAATGATTTCACAGCATCCGTTTATTGAATAAAACTGACTTTTTACAGTCACCCACATAAAACCCAATCTTAAAAACCATTACAAAGAACTAACAAGAGCATAATGTTAAAAATAACAGCAGTCAGCATTCATCCTCAGTATTATCATGACTACCCCCACCACAGTACATTCAGCACCCCCAGCCATACTGTGTCATCTTCATCGTTATCATCATCGCTGTTTCTATTGATTATATCTGTAATGACGTTCGATTGCAAACACATTATCTTCCGGTGACTTTTGTTTAAAAATGAAGATGTCATTGTTGTCTGATCACTAGTTTAATGGTCTAACAACTTGGCCTGTCTGCTCCCATGAAACATGTATGTACATAGACACATTTACTCATGGATCATACATTCATTTCCCTATACTATGAAACATGTATGTACAGAGACACATTTATTCATGGATCACACATTCACTTCTCCATACCATAAAACATGTATGTACATAGAGACATGTATCCATGGATCATATGTTTAATTCATATTTGCAACACTGATCATTGTTATCAAAAGGAAACTTGAAAAAAATGACTAGAGTCTCAACATTTTTCATTAATTTAACTTTAAATTTAAAATTCAAAAGATAATTAAAATTTTGTGAAAAGAAAACATATGGGTTTCAATGACAACACTACAAAAAACGACACACATCAGAACACTAAACATATTACATTAGACCTAAAGCTATTGAACTTCAAATGTTGACTACAACATATCTATCTTACCTGTTCATGTTATTTCTCCTGCATAAATCATTGTAACTTATTTCAGGTAGGCCTTGCCCAGCTGTCTTTTCAGAACATGTAGATTTTATAGTAGATTTTCAACACCGCTTTTTTTCGCTATTGAATAAAGATTATGTTATCATCAATAACAGAAAAAGATACGTGTTTATTTTAATTTCCTGTGCCACATTATTTTCAAGAGTCAATGAAGAGATAAATAAATGCGAGATCTCCCCATCCTTACTCTTGCAATAACAGACACAGTCACAGAGTGTTTTGGTGTAAAGATCTGTAGATCTGTAGTAGAGTAGTGGAAGTAGTAGCAATATTACTACATAATGGTCAACCTACTACTACTACTACTACTACTACTACTACTACTACTACTACTACTACTACTACTACTACTACTACTACTACTACTACTTTACTACTATGTTCACGAGGGCATAATCAGTATACTGTGAACTATGACCTCTGTTGATTGTTGTCATCAGCACCGTTTTTATAACTAAAACAAGACTCCTTGGCTGTGTGGGATATTTCAATGTGTTTACTTAATTCATCTTTCTGTGAAAATTGTTCCCCACACACTGTACACATGCAGGGCGTTTCTCCTGTGTGGGTTTGCAAGTGTGTTTCTAAGTCATCTTGCTGTGAATATTGTTTTCCACACACTGTACATTGATATGGCTTTTCTTCTGTGTGGGTTTGCAAGTGCCTTTTTAAGTTATGTTTCGCTGAATATTGTTTCCCACAGACTTTACATTGATGTGGCTTTTCTCCTGTGTGGGTTCGCATGTGTGTTTGTAAATTACTTGACTGTGAAAACTGTTTCCCACAGACATTACAGTTATATGGCTTTTCTCCTGTGTGGATCCGCAAGTGTTTTTGTAAGTCACCTGACCGTGTAAACTGTTTCCCACACACCTGGCATTTATATGGCTTTTCACCTGTGTGGATCCCCATGTGCCTTTGTAAGAGATATGACCAGAAACATTCTTTTCCCCAAACTTTGCATACATAAGTCTTTTTTCCTGTGTGGGTTTGCAAGTGTCCTTTTAAGAGATCTGGCTGTGAGAGTCCTATCTCTGCTGTTGATGGTGATTTTGTACGGACTGTGTAGTTTTGAAGAATTGCATCTGCTTGTACCAGAGCATACTGCACAATGTTGTGACATGTATTATTGCTGTCCTCAGCAATATCATGGCTGCTTTCATATGTGCCATGGATGTTGCCTGTGGCAGTAGTTGAAATGGGATCAATTGTGTGAGAGTCATTTACTTTTGCTTCAACTGAGTTTGCAGAAAAGTACCTGTGTCCATCAGTTGAATTGAATTCATCTGTACAACTTTGTTGTTGATGATTTCTGCCGAGCAAACCATGGTCACCAGGCTTTGTCTGTAAAATAACACAGTAAGGAAACGATTTCAGTCTCTGTATGTTCGGCATGCTGCGTAACCCTGTGCTTTCATTCATCACAGTGTCTTATAATTTAGGATGATATAGGTGTGTAAATATATAGAGAACATTAAGCACACAGCACATACGCAATCACAAAAAAACCTCAGTAGGTCAAGGTACCATCATTTTAAAAGCCAAATTTAGAAAAGGAAAAGGAGGCATCAATGCACCCAATTAATAAATCCACGCATCAAGCAAAATATCACAGACCTTCAGTTAATATGTAAACAAGCAAGTTGCTGCCTAAGCCACTAATCAGGCAGGTGCAGTGTATAAAACTTGGACTTTAAAATGAATCCAGAAACAAGCTGCAGGACTTCACAAACAAGATTATTGTCAGCATCAAAGTAGCTTGCAATCTTCAGCAGGGAAGGAGACTAACTTCAGCTTTATTACTGAATTGAGCATATTTAAAGAGTTGAGAAATCATAATTGTAGGGTTGATTACTCAAATAGTTTCAAAATAACACAAGCTGGAAATAGGTATACAATTTGAAAATTTTATTTCAAATTATAATTCACGAAGTAATATGTCAATGGTGATTACCAAAACCTCAGGAAATATTCTATGAAGAATGACTCACACAGTTGCAGGATATTTAGAAATTAACTGCATGTGTTTTTAAAGATAGAGGTTTTTTTCCTGTACTTTTTAACAGATGATATTCTTTCCACTGACTTGGTTCCTATTTTGCTTTAATAAAATAATGAACCACTGTTATCTCATTTAATGCTATATTCAGTGTCAACATTATTGAATACTAAAAAAAAACATATTTAAAACTATGCAGAAAAATAGAGGGTTTTAAAAATAAATTCCGATAATTGAAGGAATATCTAAAATAGCTGTCTTTGCCTTTGTGTGTGTTTGTGAACTTCGATGTTTCTTCAATACTTAGCCTCCAAATCTGTAAAGTTTCCATGTCTGCCTGTATGTCTCTATGTATACCTTTCTGATTGTTTTCAAGTCTGCCTGTGTGTCTGTTTGTCTGTCTGTCTGTGTATTTGTGTGCCCCCCCCCCCTCCCCTCTCTCTCTCTCTCTCTCTCTCTCTCTCTCTCTCTCTCTCTCTCTCTCTCTCTCTCTGTCTCCTTCCATCACCCTCTCTCTCTTCTCCCTCCCCCAACCCCCCCCCTCCCCTCTCTCTCTTCTCTCTCTCTCTCTCTCTCTCTCTCTCTCTCTCTCTCTCTCTCTCTCTCTCTCTCTCTCTCTCTCTCTCTCTCTCTCTCTCTCGGGGACGGATAGCCTAGTGGTCAGAACATTGCGCTGGCAATTTGGAGACCCGGGTTTGAATCTGGTTGAGGAGATTTTTCTCCTGGAGTTAGCATCATTGCTGACTCCACCTCCCCACAAGTCCTTCGGATGAGACTTTAAACCGAGGCCTCGTGTGCGAACGCACGCAAAACATCTTGCGCACACGTTAAATCCTGTTCCGCTTTTCGTAAGAGTAGGCCACCGTGTGCCGGTGGGAACAGATGCCATTTACAAAACTGCATACACACAGGGACTGGATGTAAAAAAGCACAAGAGTGCTTATCCCATTATCCTCGATATAAAAGAGTAAATCAAATCAAATCTCTCTATCTCTCTCTCTCTCTCTCTCTCTCTCTCTCTCTCTCTCTCTCTCTCTCTCTCTCTCTCTCTCTCTCTCTCTCTCTCTCTCTCTCTCTCTCTCTCTCTCCCTCTCTCTCTCCCTCTCTCTCTCTCTCTGTATCTCTCTCTCTCTCTCTCTCTCTCTCTCTCTCTCTCTCTCTCTCTCTCTCTCTGTCTCTCTCTCTCTCCTCTCTGTCTCTCTCTCTCTCCCTATCTCTGTCTCTCTACCTCTCCTCTGTGTTGATAGTTTACATATTTCATTGATATTTTCTCACTAGAACTGGTATTTGTCCTTAATATAAAACTATTTATTGACTTTTTGCTTGTTTCTGATCATGGTCTACTTACCCCAGCGCTGTCGTCACCTGTACTGTGTCTAGCCTCAGATGGGCATGGAATATTTCCAGAAGTGTCAGGGATCTCCATGGTTCTGGTATTGTCTGTATTTGTAGCACAGTTGTTTCCATGCTCTTCAGAGATGTCCTCATCTGTTCCAGAGTCATTTCTGGCTGTTTCAAGATTGTCCGGGCAAGTGTCCTGTTTTTTCTCATCTTCACCAAGGTTATCTTCTGCTGTGTCACTGTCTTGTAACTCATCTTCTGTGGATAGTGAGCTGTTCAGGCCTAGAAGGTTTTTGATGAGGAAGTTTCGACTTGCAGGAGTCATCTATAGTGGTATATGACACATATTATTTTTTTTATAAGCATCCCAGATGAAAGGAAAAACTACTTCAAATAATGGAAAATAGTGTGGTATTGTTCATCAGGCTAGGATTAAACTGCAAGGTTTGAAGGAAAAACGAAGTATCACTGATTTAAAGAAAAAACATTTTAAAAGTATATAAGGGTGGGATGAGCATTTCTTTTCGTGTGTGTTAAGGACCCTCTGTCAGTCCCTGAAGGCCATGATCCATTTCTAAAGGAGATAGTGGTGTGGTGGAAAAGGGCATGAGACATGAAAGAGGCTGACCCATGACAGACATGACATCGAGGTGATGACCTCAAAGAGAAACAGAGGCAGACCAGCAGCTTCTCTCATTAGCAACATCACTGAATCCTGTGGCATGGAAATTCATGAAGTCAGCAGGGCCAGTGAAGATGGGAACACATAGAGAAAGAGGCTGATATCAATACCATTAAGTGAGGGGGCTGACATGGAACCCTGCCACGCCAACAGTTGAGACAGGTGGTGAGTTGTCACGTTAGAGATGAACTTTGTTGGGTGAGTTCTAGTTGAGGGTGAGAGAAATGTTTTAATTGCTTATTTTTATACAACTTTATGGGGTCAGAAAACAAGACAGAGGGTCGAATGAAGTGGTTAGCAATTTCCCAAGTACTGCCATGGCATGGTAAAGTGGCAGTAGGATATCAATTTTTGATAAGGGATAATGCTGAATGACATATCTTGGCGCTTTTGTGTGTGTGTTACAATTATTTCAGACCAAAACGCAGTATTATACAGAAACACTGGGATATAAGTTCATAAGCTAAAATGTTGTTTCCTAGTTTACATGAAAGTTATTATGTTTCTGTCAGATTGAGAGAAGGAAATAGAGACAGAGACATAGACAGAAACAGAGAGAGAGATAGAGAGAGAGAAAAAATAGAAGGAAAAAAGAGACAAACAGATAAAAAGGATAGATACAGAGAGACAACGATGAAGAGAGACACTAAAAAAAGACAGAGAGAGGGGGGAAAAGGAGAGAGAGAGGGAGAGAGAGAGAGAGAGAGAGAGAGAGAGAGAGAGAGAGAGAGAGAGAGAGAGAGAGAGAGAGAGAGAGAGAGAGAGAGAGGGGGGGGGGGGGGGGAGGGAGGGGGGGGGACTCTAAAGTCTGAACTAATTTATGTACATTGGCCATGGGCCACAATTCATTTCTTGGGCTTGGAATGCAATAAAGGGTTCAATCATATCATTAGCAAATTGCAAAAGAAATACACAAAAAGTTAAGATTTATGACTCATCAAAGAAGAAAAACACACACTATTCTAAATCATGATTGTGACCCTTATATCAAGCATAACGAAATCACAGAAAGGTGATGTATGAGAAAAAAAAAGAAATCATGCATATCTCACTCACTCACTCAGTCCCATGTCCCAAAGGACGGAGGGGGGACATGAGAGAAGACGCAACAGCGATCTTTTCCCATGCTTCACGATCCTGTGTGGCTAGTAGGAGATGTTGCAGGGGTTGGGCGGTCCAGTCTTTGATGTTGTCAACCCATGATTTCTTTTGGCGGCCTCTTCTTCTCTTGCCCTCGACTGTTCCTTGCAGGATGGTTTTTGCTAGGTTGTTGTGTCTTGTGGTGTGACCAAACCACATCAGCTTTCTCCTCTTTATGGTGGAGAGCAAAGGCTCTTGGGGGCCCACACGCTTTTTGATTTCTTCTTTCACATAGTTATTGGTCTTGTGTTCTTTGTATGATATTCTGAGGAGTCTTCTGTGGCACTTGTTCTCGAATGCTTGGATTCTCCTCTCTAACTCTGCTGTCAGAGTCCATGATTCACAGCCATATAGGAGGATAGATATCACGAGGGATTTGTAAAGGTGGTATTTGGTGCAGAAGCTGATGTTGTTGCTTCTGATAATCCTCTGGAGTCTGACTAGAGCAGATGTTGCTGTTGCAATGCGAGCTTTCACTTCATTGTTTGATGTGCCATCTTTTGTTAGGATGGAGCCCAAGTATTTGAATTGGCTCACCTCTTCTAGTATTTCTCCATTCATCTTTATTTCCGTGATGTCATTACTCGCGCTGTTGACCATGATCTTTGATTTCTCTGTACTGACCTCCATGCCGTATGCGCTCGCTCGATCTGTTAAATTGTCTGTGAGGATTTGCTGTTCTTGTTTGCTGCTGCCCATGAGGTCAATGTCATCTGCAAATATGAGGTTGCAAAGGGGTCTTCCACCAATGGAGATGGAAGTGTGGTGGTTTTGCAGTGTCTCTGTCATGATGTTTTCGAGGAAGAGGTTGAAGAGTACAGGTGAGAGAAGGCAGCCCTGGCGAACCCCAACCGTGGTCTTGAAGAACTCGCCCACGTGATTGTTTATGAAGACTGCACTTCTTGCGTTCTCGTACAGAGCCTTGATGACTTCAATTAGGCAGCTGTCAATGTTGAAGTGCCTGAGTACTTGCCAGAGGCCGTCATGCCATACCCTGTCAAAGGCCTTTTTGAAATCTATGAAATTATGGTACAAGTCTTTTTGGTGTTGGAGATGCTTCTCTATCAGAATTCTCAGATTGAAAATTTGTTCCATTGTGCTGCGTTTTGGTCTAAAGCCCGCTTGTTCTTCTGCCAGGAGTTTTTCCGCTTGGTTTTTCAGTCTGTTGAGGACTACCTGCAGCATGATCTTGCTAGGATGACTTATGAGACTGATGGTTCTGTAGTTCTGGCATTGCTTGAGGTTTCCTTTCTTTGGCAGGGGTATTACAAGAGACTGTGTCCATTCTTTTGGCCATTCTTTGGTGTCGTGGATCTTCTGACAAAGTTCTGTGAATCGCCTTGCTGTTTCATTCCCTCCATTTTTTATGAGTTCAGCTGGGATGTTATCGATTCCAGGGACTTCCCCTTCTTCAATTGTTTAATAGCTGCATCTACTTCACACCTTAGTATTGGTGGGTCTTTATCTTGGTGTTCAGGGGGTTTGACAGAAACTATGTTGGTATCTGGGCGTAGTGGGTAGTTATACAATCCCTCACAGTATTCTGTCCAGCGTTGGAGGATGGCATTGTTTTCCGTTAA
>CM060345.1:36579340-36581840 GCA_030674155.1 Stramonita haemastoma
GAATCATTATAATTTATTTCAGGTAGGTTTTTCCCAGCTGTGTTTTGAGAATCATGTACACTGTATGGTGAATTTTCAAAACTGTTTTTTTAGGTACCAAATAAGGAATATTAGTGTCATCAGTAAAAATGGCACGTATCTACTTTGATTTCGTGTGCCCCAATATTTTCATGAGTCAAAGAAGACAGAAATAAATGAAAGCTCTCCCCACCCTTATACTTGCAATAACAGAGTCATACAATGTTTTTGGTGTAAATATCTGTAGGTCTATAGTACAGTAGTGGCAGTAGTAGTGATGTTAGTAAATAATGTTTAGCTACTACTACTACTACTACTACTACTACTACTACTACTACTACTACTACTACTACTACTACTACTACTACTACTACTACTACTACTACTACTACTTCTAAGACTACTACAACGATGACTACTACAACGATGACTACAACAACAACAAGAACAACAACAAGAACAACAATAACAACAACAACAACAACAACAACAACAACAACAACTACTACTACTACTACTACTACTACTACTACTACTACTACTACTACTACTACTACTACTACTACTACTACTACTAATACTACTACTACTACTACTACTACTACTACTACTACTACTACTACTACTACTACTACTATTGCTGCTGCTGCTGCTGCTGCTGCTGCTGCTGCTGCTGCTGCTGCTGCTGCTGCTATCAGAACTATTTCTACTTCTACTACTGCCACTGCTATGTTCAGGATGGCATATTCAGTACACTGTGAACTATGACCTCTGTTGATTGTTGTCATCAGCACCATGTTTATCACCAGACTTCTCGGCTGTGTGGGATATTTCGATGTGTTTACTTAATTCATCTTTCTGTGAAAATTGCTTTCCACACACTGTGCACTTGTAGGGCGTTTCTCCTGTGTGGGTTTGCAAGTGCGTTTCTACTTCTTCTTGCCCTGAATATTGTTTCCCACACACTGGACATTTATATGGCTTTTCTTTGTGGGTCCACTTGTGTCTTCCTAAGGTACCTGCCTGTGAAAACTGTTTTCCACACACTTGGCATTTATATGGCTTTTCTCCTGTGTGGATCCGCAAGTGTGTTTGTAAGGTACTTAACTTTGAAAACTGTTTTCTGCACACTTTACACCCATATGGCCTTTCTCCTGTGTGGGTTCGCATGTGTGTTTGTAAACTACTTGAATCCGAAAACTGTCTCCCACAAACATTACATTTATATGGCTTTTCTCCTGTGTGGATCCGCAAGTGTGTTTGTAAGTTACCTAACTGTGTAAACTGTTTCCCACAGACATGGCATTTATATGGCTTTTCACCTGTGTGGATCCGCATGTGCGTTTGTAAGCGAGATGGCCAGAAACATTCTTTCCCACAGACCTCACATGCATATTTCTTTTTTCCTGTGTGGGTTTGCAAGTTTCTTTTTAAGAGATCCGACTGTGAGAGTCCTATCTCTGCTGTTGGTGCTGATTTTGTACGGACTGTGTAGTTTTGAAGAATTGCGTCTGCTTGGACCTGAGTATGCTGCACAAGGTTGTGACATGTATCACTGCTGTCCTCAGCAATATCATGGCTGCTTTCACCTGTGTCAGGGATGTTACCTGTTGTAGTGGTGGAAATTGGATCAATTGTTTGAGAGTCATTTACTTTTGCTTCAACTGAGTTTGCAGAAAAGTACCTGCTTCCATCAGTTGAATTGAGTTCATCTGTACAACTTTGCTGTTGATAATTTCTGCCGAGCAAACCATGGTCACCAGGCTTTGTCTGTAAAATAACACAGTAAGGAAACGATTTCAGTCTCTGTATGTTCAGCATGCTGTGTAATCGTGTGCTTTCATTCATCACAGTGTCTTATGATTTAGGATGATATAGGTATGTAAATATATAGAGAACATTAAGCACACAGCATATAGGCAATCATAAAAAAATCTCAGTCGGTCAAGGTACCATTATTTTAAAAGCCAAATTTAGAAAAGGAAAAGGAGGCATCAATGCACCCAATTAATAAATCCACGCATCAAGCAAAATATCACAGACCTTCAGCTAATATTTAAACAAGCAAGTTGCTGCCTAAGTCACTAACCAGACAGGTGCAGTGTACAAAACTTGGACTTTAAAATGAATCCAGAAACAAGCTTCAGGACTTCACAAACAAGATTATTTTCAGCATCATAGTAGCTTGCAATCTTCAGCAGGGAAGGAGAGTAACTTCAGCTTTTCATTTCTTTTTTTTAATTTTTTTTATATACTAAATTGAGAATATTTAAAGAGTTGACAAATCATAATTGTAGAATTGATTACTCAATTAGTTTCAGAATAACACAAGCTGAAAATAGGTATACAATTTGAAAATTATATTTCAAATTATAATTCACGAAGTAATATGTCAATGGTGATTACCAAAACCTCAGGAAATATTCTATAGAGAATGACTCACAAGAGGCACAGTTGCAGGAAATTTAGAAATTAACTACTC
>CM060345.1:36589340-36591840 GCA_030674155.1 Stramonita haemastoma
TCTTTTCTTGTTTTTCTAAAGCGATTAAGTTTTTTCCTTGCTTCCTTTTTTGTTGTATTACATTCGCTATCAAACCACTCAGATCTTTTCTTCCTGTTGGGACAAAACTCTTTGAACATGCATTGGCTTGAATCTTTCAGGCACTGTACAAATATATCTAATGCATTATCAACATTACTGTCAATAGTTATTGTAGCTAAATTCATTCTGGTTTGGATATCTCTGCTCTCCCAGGTTTTAACAAAATCATTTTCATATGCTGTGTTCCATATAAATTTTCCTACCACCACATCTTCATTTTGTTTTGTTTCAATAGAACAATTAATGTCATCACTCCTAAATTCTAGATGCATAGAAACTGGTAGATGATCTGAATCTACAATATTTTCAACAGATAAAGATGTCACACATTTAGAGGAAAAAAGCTCAATTGATACAATAAAATAATCCAACATACTTTCACCAGAAAGTCCAATATATGTACAACTGTCATCAAAGCCTGGATTACACAGACCATTTAATATGAGACAATCAAAAATATTGCAGAACTCAATTAACTGCTGACCAAAATTGTTTATTGTGTTGTCCTGAGATTTTCTTGGATATTGGCTATGATTAGGGTATGTAGTTTGTTCATAATCACTATCATCTCCATTAAAACTGTAGTTTTCCTGGGCAGTTCTTGCATTTAAATCACCACATAACAAAATCAGGTACTCACCAAATGAATCATACAGATCTGCTAAACACTGGTCTAACAATTCAATACCATAGACTCCTTGTTGGGTCTCCCAGAATGAGGAATCACCAGGTGGAACGTAAGAACAAATAAACATAACATTTTTTGTTGTACAAAGTAGATCTTTGCTAATATTTACAACTATCGTGTTCTCTTGTTCTACATGCCTGCGTTTAATAAAACTAGCAAAACATTTTCTGATCATCACAATAACACCACCAGAGTACCTTCCTTGATGTGAAAGTTTTTTTGCTTTAGAAGTATATATTTCAAAGTCTTTGAATAAAGCTGATTCAAAATCAAATGCAACAAAAGTTTCAGTTAAACAAACAAAATCGTAAGATGTCAAAAAATTAATGAAATCATTGTTTTCTAGCTTTTGTAGTAACCCATTAACATTATAATTAAGAAATTTTACTTGTTTGGTATTTATACTATTTACAGTGAATTGTGTTTTCATCGTAGATGATATTTCACTATCTACAAAAGAACCATTCCCCTTTTTGTTTGGGGATCTTGTACCCAGTACTGTGGCCTGGCCGGAATCCTATTTGTGGGTACCTGTAGCACTGCTTTTTTTGGAGAGGGACTGATTTGGTTGTGCATGTTTCTTACCCTGGCTGAGCCTAACAGAGTCAACCCTTTTAAATGAGTCGACAATGTTACTTTGGCTGCTTGATCGTACTGCAGCTTTGCTCTGGCTCTGGCTCAGAAACACGTGATCCAGAAGCAGCCCGTCTTGGGCGCAGACTGTGGGATGTGGATTGGCTCTGTGAGGTTTGAGCCATTTCTTTGTCCAGTGCATGTCCCATGTCTTGTCCATTTGTCAGATTTTCAGCAGGTATTTCTTGTCGAAGTGCAGTGTGTACAGGTTATTTTTCATTTCCAGTCATGTTTGTCATATCACCTTTGTTGGTGTTCAACTCTGTGTCAGACTGTTCTGTATTTTCTGTCATACCATATTTGACAAAAGTTTGCTCTGTCTCAAACTGTTTACTACTTCTTGATGCAAAAGATTCACTGCCCTCTTCTCTTTGACTTATGGTCAAAGTACCCTCACCAAATGTCTCACAGTTTGTACAATCCATGTCTTGCTGGGAAATGACGTCATCATCTTCTGCTACGTTATCGTCATCTATGATAGTCTTGACTTGAGTTTCTTCCTGACTGTCAGTCTGGGAGTTGTCTTCTTTGTTACAGTCATGTTTGTCATTGTCATTGTTACTGTTTTCTCTGTGTGTTCCACTGGTCTCTGTCCTGTTTTGATTTCCATGAACAGCACTGGAAGAAGCAGTCATCTGTGTACTACCTGTAGCTCTGCTGTTACCTCTTTGTAATCCAGGTTCAACAGCACGCGACTGTCTGGCATTGTCTTTTACAGTGACCAGCCTCCTGTGCTTGTTGTTTTGCTGTACATGTTCAAGAGACATCTGGTCCTGTGGCTCCCCATACCTGAGCACATCCCTATATGACTGTGTGCCAGGTACAATAGGGACAGGATCATACTTGTCATGTTCCTGGAAGCTGAAGCTCGTTCCTCGCCCAGTTTTTCCTTGCATCCTGGGCCTGAAGGTCTTCTGGTGGTACTTCCTGGGGCGTGACAAGCTCCTCCTGTCATCATAGTGATTGCTGGGAAGCTCACCACTGCCCCCAACACCACCTGAAGAAAGTCTTCTTGGCTGGAGAGGATGCTGGGGCATCTCCCTCCACCCATCTTGTTGACGATCAGTGTGTCGACCTTTCTCCTTCCTGCGTTCCTCG
>CM060345.1:36596840-36609340 GCA_030674155.1 Stramonita haemastoma
ACGACACAACAAAAAGGACACACATCAGAACGATTAAACATATTACATTAGACCTAAAGCTATTGAACTACACATGCTGACTACATCGTGGTTTCTATCTGACCTGTTCATTTTATTTCTCCTGCATAAATCATTGTAACTTATTTCAGGTAGGCCTTGCCCAGCTGTCTTTTGACAACGATGTAGATTTTATAGTAGATTTTTAAACACTGCTTTTTTAGCTATTGAATGATGAATATCTGTATCATCAGTAACAAAAAAAAAGATATTTGTTTATTTTAATTTCCTGTGCCACATTATTTTCAAGAGTCAAAGAAGAAACAAATAAATGTGAGATCTCCCCACCCTTACTCTTGCAATAACAGACACAGTCACAGAGTGTTTTGGTGTAAAGATCTGTAGATCTGTAGTATAGTAGTGGAAGAAGTAGTAGCGAATATTACTACATAATGATCAAACTACTACTACTACTACTACTACTACTACTACTACTACTACTACTACTACTACTACTACTACTACTACTACTACTACTACTACTATTATGTTCAGGATGGCATATCCAGTGCACTGTGAACTATGACCTCAGTTTACTGTTATCATCAGCACTGTGTTTATCACCAGACTTCTTGGCTGTGTGGTATATTTCAATGTGTTTACTGAATTCATCTTTCTGTAATAATTGTTCCCCACACACTGTGCAGATGTAGGGCGTTTCTCGTGTATGGGTCTGAAAGTGTGTTTCTAAGTCATCTTGCTGTGAATATTGTTTTCCACACACTGTACATTGATATGACTTTTCTTCAGTGTGGGTTTGCAAGTGCCGTTTTAAGTTATCTTTCCGTGAATATTGTTTCCCACAGACTTTACATTGATATGGCTTTTCTCCCGTGTGGGTTCGCAGGTGTATTTGTAAGTTAAATGACTTTGTAAACTGTTTCCCACAGACTTTACACTCATATGGCTTTTCTCCTGTGTGGATCCGCAAGTGGCGTTGTAAGTCACCTGACTGTACAAACTGTTTCCCACACACTTTGCATTTATATGGCTTTTCACCTGTGTGGATCCGCATGTGCCTTTGTAAGCTAAACGTCCGGGAAAATTATTTCCCACATACTTCGCATGCATAGGTCTTTTTTCCTGTGTGGGTTTGCAAGTGTCTTTTTAAGAGATCTGGCTGTGAGAGCCCTATCTCTACTGTTGGTGGTGATATTGTACAGACTGTGTAGTTTTGAAAAATTGTTCCTGCTTGGACCAGAGTATGCTGCACAAGGTTGTGACATGTATCACTGCTGTTCTCAGCAGTATCATGGCTGCTTTCACCTGTGTCATGGATGTTACCTGTTGTAGTGGTGGAAATGGGATCAATTGTGTCATTGTCGTTTGGTTTTGCTTTAGCTGAGATTGCATGGAAGTCAGTGTCTCTATCAATTATTTCCTGCATGTCTTGAAAAAAATCATCAATGCTGTACAGTACAGACCAGATATCCTGGATTGTATCCCCCTGTTTTCCATATGTATTAATGTTCTTGTCAGCTGTGTCTTGACTGTCTGGTGTTGTAGTGGCATGGTCTCTATTAGCATCAATGTTTACATCAACTATGGCACTGCTGTGATGTCTTGCACCATACTGGTCCCTGGTGACAGTGATGATATTAGTGTGTTTCCCAATTGTGTCCTTTAAAGTACTGATTGTGGAGGCATATGTACAACTTTGCTGTTGATGGTTTCTGCTGAGCAAACCATGGTCACCAGTATTCATCTGTAATAACACAATATTAGGGAATATTAGTAAAAAAAATGCATCATTTATAGTGGAGAATACACGCGAGCACTGGAAGTTAAAATGAATATAACAAAAAAGGAAACAAAACAATATTTAACATAAAAGTTATGGATCAGATGCTTTATCAGATACATAGCAATGAATGATATTAATGCGTCACATTACTTGCACAAGTTGAGGAAATAACTATTAGATGAAGATAATGATTGATAATGTAATGGAGAACATTAGCTTTGAAACTCACAGCCTCCACGGTGGAATGGTTAGCACCTTGGTTCATGGACTGGAGGGTCTCTGGCTCGAATCCTATAAATGTCATAGTGTTTTCTGGACTCTGGCCTGATTTCTACCCACAGTGAGCTTCCTGTAGGCCCGTTGAGAAGACTGCAGCCACACAATTAAACTTCATCCACTTTACAGATGCAACTTTGAGAATGTTGCTCAAATTATCTGACTAGCACTGCGAGTGTCTGAATCTTTCTGGCCTGGTTGATGCCTAGATATATTATGATAGGAAGTGTAAAGTACAGCCCTGTTGTGATGTCCAGTGATGCATATTGGTGGAGTTGCTTAACCATATTCCATAAACATGTGTGGAAGTGTGTCAAATACGTGTACAGGGAATGGAATGTTTTTATTTCGTGTGATGGTAGAAGCCCTGTCATAATATATTTTCAGTTTCTTTCATTCTTTGCTGTTTCATCCTTTGGTCATAACATACATTGGTCGTTTCTGATTATACAGTATTTCTATTTGTTTAAACGTTATTAATTTCTTCAGTGTTTTGTCATTATAATCATTTCAAGTCAAAAGTACTGCTACTAATAAAACAACCATTTTTATGTTTATTCAAATGATAAACCATATAAGTAGTGTCTACATATGTGTGTCTCTCTCTACGTGTGTTTGTGTTGTTTGGTTTTTCTGAACCTCTTCCAGTCTGTACATCTGTCTGCTTGTCTCTTTTTTTAGGATGTTTATTTGTCAGAAACTCAAATAAAACTACTGTAAACATTTGATTGTTATGATATTTTATCCTGACAAATGCTTGTTATGTTATGTAAAGTGAGTTATTTGGTTGTTGCTTGTTTCTGATACTGGACTACTTACATCAGAGTTGTCCTCAGCGGTAGTATGTCTGGTCTCAGTTGAGGCTTGATTATCCCATGTAGTTTCAAAACTGTCCTTGATTTCAGTGTTGTTCGGATTTGTAATGCAGTTGTTTCCACGTCCTTCAAAGTTGCCCTCAGTTGTAGGAGAGATGCTTCTGGCATGTTCAGACTTCTCCTGGCAGACATTCTGGATATTCCCATCTTCACCCTGGATACCTTCTGTTGACTCACTCTCCAGTGACGGACCTTCTGCTGGTTCCATGCTGTCTGGGTTTGGAAGGCTGTCGTGACTGGCAGGAGTTATCTGTCACAGTATAAGTCAGGTGCACAGTAAAATCAATGCTTTTGACAACGCACCTTCATAAAAGTCAAGTCAACGTTGATCAAAAAAGTATAGAAGATTACCTCTGTTATAAACTTCTTCCGTTTCACGTGGTATACAAATTTACCTCATTTTGGTGAAACAATGTAAAGAATTAAAAAGAAAAAGGGATCTTGAGGATCATAGAAGATTGTCTTTGGAGAGATGTGCTAATGTCAGCAACGTAGGCTGATGTTTAACTCAATCTGTTGACTAGGTATCCTCATTGTCAAAGTTGGGCTGACCAGGTCATGTTCTATGCAGGTTAGATCACAACAGACGCCATTAAGCACCAGGGAAATAATCCAGCAGTGGTTTATGCTTTGTCCTAATGAAAATAGGCTGCTGTAGAGTTTAGGTATGAATTTATGGATGGATGTAAGGCACAGGTATGTCTGTTCATCAGAGAAGTAAGTTGGCAGGGGGGTGTAGTAAAAATCCTTACTTTAAATCCCCCTTCCACATTGATGAGTGTCTTAGCTGTTTGTGACAGAAGGTTGCAACACTCTGGAATGGGATTATCTTACAGGACACATTTCGTTGAAAACATAATGAGACATATCAGACTTATAACTTATAACTTTAACAAAACGAGAATACAAATACTTTCCATGAATATGGTCCACACATACAAAAATAGGTATGGAGAGATAGATAGATTTTTTTTTATTTATTTAGATTTGTAATTTTTATATCCAGGATAATGGAATAAGCAATTTTGTGCTTTTTTACATCCAGTTCCCGTGTGTATGCAGTTTTGTAAATGTCATCTGTTCCCACCGGCACACAATGGCCTACTCTTACGAAAAGCAGAACAGGATTTAACGTGTGCGCAAGATGTTATGCGTGCGTTCGCGCACGGGTCTCGGTTTAAAGTCTATCCGATGGACTTTTGGGGAGAGTTGAGTTAGCACTGATGTTAACTCCAGGAGAAAAATCTCCTCGACCAGACTCGAACCCGGGTCGTCAAATTGCCAGCGCAATGTTCTGACCACTAGGCTATCCGTCCCCTCTATCAAGATATTATATATATATATATATATATATATATATATATATATATATATATATATATATATATATATATATATATATATATTCTTCTTCTTCTCATTGGTTTAATGTCCGTTCACTACAAGGTGATTTAGACAATGGTACATTCACGTTAAGAATGTACTGAAAAGGGGATGAGGGGAAAAAGTGAAAGGATAAAGAAAAGAATGGATAATGATAAGTTTATACAATTTCATTTATAGTAACTGACCTACTGGTGACTGGCAAATACTTGCTGCAACTGATATTATGACATTCGACTCGGAATCATACAGAACACTTTGGAAATTTCCGTATTTTTCCCTTAGATCTATCCCTTTGCTTTTATACGAGGCAATGAGCACAGGGCAATCAAACAGTATATGGTATATGGTATATATATGATATATATATATATATATATATATATATATATTATATATATATATATATATATATATATATATATATAGGGAGAGAGAGAGAGAGAGAGGAGAGAGAGAGAGAGAGAGAGAGAGAGAGAGAGAGAGAGAGAGAGAGAGAGAGAGAGAGAGAGAGAGAGAATAAAATATGAAATGAAATAACGTGGGTTTTTTTTAACTCATTCACATAGGACCCTTCATTTGTCTCCCAATCCTTCTTCTCCAACTCATACAACACTGTCTCATATATGCTTTATAAGCCCAATGATAACCTCATTGTCACTGTTTGTGTGTCTGTTATGTTCACTTACATGCCCAATAATGTTTTTCATGATGAGGAGTGTTGTTTGAAGGCAAAGGACTGGAAGGGACAGACAGGACAAATAAAAACAAGTCAGTGGAATCTGGTTCCCCCTCCTGCTGGTCAGCATCACTACACAGAGAGGGAGGGCTGGGCAACAGTAGTCCTGAAGGAGAAGAAAATCCTGCTTTTCTCTCACATTCTGTCCTGTAAGCCTCAGCCCTTATCCTGTCTCTGATCACCTGAGATGGGCACTTTTGTCTGTACACATTTTTTTGTGTTTTCTGTCTCAGGGGGCTGAATAGATGTGTTACTAACAATCATTCTTAACACAGAACGGGTTTGATCACCATAATCATAATCATATAATGTGAAGGAAGACATATTTTTTTCAAGCAGCAAAACATTTATTAAGAAGTCTGGAGTAGTCTGCTAACAGACGTATTGAACCAAGATACACCAAAACCTGTTTTATAATTGCTCTAAAGTAATATCTTCTTAATGGCTACTAAGCAAGAGACATTACAAGAGAGAGAGCGAGAGCGAGAGCGAGAGAGAGAGAGGAGAGAGAGAGAGAGGAGAGAGAGAGAGAGAGAGAGAGAGAGAGAGAGAAGAGAGAGAGAGAGAGAGAGAGAGAGAGAGAGAGAGAGAGAGAGAGAGAGAGAGAGAGAGAGAGAGAGAGAGAGAGAGAAGAGAGAAGAGAAGAGAGAAGAGAGAGACAGAGACAGACAGAGAGAGACAGAGAGAGACAGAGACAGACAGAGACAGAGACAGACAGAGAGACAGAGACAGAGACAGAGAGACAGAGAGACAGAGAGACAGAGAGACAGAGACAGACAGAGACAGACAGAGACAGACAGAGACAGAGACAGAGACAAAGAGACAGAGAGACAGAGAGACAGAGACAGAGACAAAGAGATAGAGAGACAGAGAGACAGAGACAGAGACAGAGACAGAATGATGTTTAGATATTTACCTCATCCATTCTTGATGTGCAGTACTTTGCCCAGGAAGTGACAGTGACAGACAAACTGTTTTGTTCTCTCTCGCCACACTTTGTGAACTTTGCTTGGAAATCTCAACAGGATGACAGTGACACAAAGATGCACCAAGAATTGAATGCAATAAAGAATATCAGTGATATGAAAGTGCACCAAGTATTGAAGGCAATGCAGGATATCAGTGATACGAAAAAGCACCAACTTTCAAATCAAATATAGACTGACACTGATATGAAGAAGGCCAACTTTTGAAATGAATATAGGATTGGTGCATACAAGCAGTGAAGCTACATGCTTGAGTAGAATTCATCTTTTCTTTCAAGGAAAATAAATGGAAATACAATTGCACATTGTTTGTTTTTTAGTGTTTAGCTCCCTGCCTCCCCCTCCCCCCCCTCTCTATCTCTCTCCCCCCCCCCCCCCCCCCCCTCTCTCTTCTCTCTGTGGTGCGTGCTGGCGTGGGTGCACGTGTGTGTGTGTGTGTGTGTGTGTGTGTGTGTGAGTTGGGGCTTTTTTGTTCAAAAACTTATGTTTTATGGGACTTATTTTGATGATAGATGGTAGTGGATTGATGTCTTCAGTCATTTAACCTCATCATATTCTCATGTTTGCTCTTTAATTATTGCGCCTTTTTTTTTTTGTGGCTTTGATTGTTTGTCTTTTGTTGTGTTTTTTTTCAAATCAAAATCTTCATTGATTCTTACTTCATATTGTCGTTTCTGAATGAGTGCCCTTTTATAACATTACCTTAATATTGCATCTCTGTCTTATTTCTTACCTGTTGTTGGTGTTCTTTCCCACCTTTTATCAAAATCTTATGTTTTAAGGGACTTATTTTGATGATAGATGGTGGTGGATTGATGTTTTGAGTCATCTAAACTCATCATATTCTCATGCTTGATCTTTAATTATTGCACCTTTTTTGTTTTGTTTCGTTTCGTTTTGTTTTTGCTGGGGTTTTTGTTTTGTTTTGAATGTTTGTTTGTTTGTTTGTTTGTTTGTTTGTTTGTTTTTTATTCAAATCAAAATCATCATTGATTCTTACTTCTTTTTTTCGTTTCTGAATGAGTGCCTTTTTCATAACATTACCTTAATATTGTATCTCTGTCTATTTCTTACCTGTTGTTTGATACTTGGTAAGGTTTTTCGCTCTTGGTAATTGGATCATTATAATTGTTCTTGTTTAGTTGAGGCTATCTTTTTATCTTGATGTTATCCTTGAAAAGGGTGGGGACTGGATGTAAAAAAGCACATGAGTGCCTATCTATTATCCTCGAATAAAAGAATTTTGCCTTGCCTTGCCTTGCCTTGCCTTGCTTTGCCTTGCCTTGCCTTGCGTTCTCTCTCTCTCTCTCTGTCTCTGTCTCTCTCTCTCTCTCTGTCTCTGTCTCTGTCTCTGTCTGTCTGTCTGTCTGTCTGTCTGTCTGTCTGTCTGTCTGTCTGTCTGTCTGTCTGTCTGTCTGTCTGTCTGTCTCTCTCTCTCTCTCTCTCTCTCTCTCTCTCTCTCTCTCTCTCTCTCTCTCTCTCTCTCTCTCTCTCTCTCTCTCTCTCTCTCTAGCAGTTTGACAACCGGGGTTGAGTCCCGTAGAGAAGATTTTTCTCCAGGAGTTAACATCAGTGCAGAGTCCAATCTCCCCAAAAGTCCTTCAGATGAGACTTTAAACGAGGCCCCGCGCAGAACAACTTGCGCACACGTTAAATCCTGTTCCGCTTTTCGTAAGAGAAGGCCATCGTGTGCTGGTGGGAACAGATGACATTTACAAAACTGCATACACACGGGACTGGGTGTAAAAAAGCACAAGAGTGCTTATTCCATTATCCTCGATATGAAAGAATAAATCAAATCAAATCAAATCAAATCTCTCTCTCTCTCTCTCTCTCTCTCTCCTCTCTCTCTCTCTCTCTCTCTCTCCTCTCTCTCTCTCTCTCTCTCTCTCTTTGTTTCACTTTGCTTTGCTGTGTTTTGCTTTGCTTTTTTTGTGTGTTCCTGTTCCCTAATCAGGTCAAGGGCTGGATGACAAACTAAATACAAATATGAATCCGATATGTAACCAAACTAAAGTTTACACTAAATTAAGTGAAAAGCAAATGGTCACAAGAGCTGAAAGTAATGTTTTGCATTATGGTTTATACGAAAGTAATGTACGCACACAGTCGATTTGTGTATCAGTTGGTTCTAAGAGTGAGAGTGAGAGTGAGGATTGCCGAGAGAGTGGGGGAGTCCATGACAGTGAGAGGAATGACGTTTGTCATGGTGTCCGAGATGAGGGGGAGGTGGTGCCGGAGAGAGTCGGGAGGAGTGCGAGAGGGGTGGAGAAAATGAACAGGGTGACAGTGACAGGGAGAAAAGAGATGAAAGTAACGGCGGTGAGGAGAGAAGGGATGAATATGAGGACGGGGGTGAGAGTGGAGACAGGGAGGGCAGTGGTGGAAATGAGAATGAACGTGAAGGGGGAAGGGAGAATGAGGATGGTACAGGTGGGCGCGCGCATGACACTGCACGTGACCGTAGTTATGAATGGGATGATGGAGATGTCAGTGACGGAGATGTTGAATCAGGGAATGATAATCCTGTTGACCTGAGCTTTGAAGTTCGCAGCGCTGTTATAAATAAAATTTCCTTTCTTCATTGGAATATTTGTGGTTTGTTTTCTAAAATGACTGACTCAGATTTTGTACAGTTTATTTCTTCTTTTGATTTTGTGTGTCTGGTTGAAACGTTTATGGAAAAAATTTCAGTCAGATTTGTTGAAAGATTTTGAAATATTTGTAAAGCCTGCAATAAAATTGTCACGGCAGGGAAGATATTCAGGGGGAATAATTTGTCTTGTTCGCAAGTCTATAGTCAGTTTTGTGCAAGAACTGAAATGTGACAGTAATTATTCTTTGTCTTTTTTGATTGATAAAAACTTTTTAGGGGTTTGCAAAGATGTCGTTCTTATGTGTACTTATATACCTCCTGAAAATTCACCTTATTATTGTATGTATGGATACGACAATGGAATTGATATTTTGGAACAATGTCTCATGGATATGTTTCTTTCTTTCAGTGATGTTGATTTATTGATATGTGGTGATCTAAATGCCAGGACTGCAGAATTTTTTCCTGAAATTATGAATGATGATGAACTTCACGGTTGGCAAAAACAAGATTCTCATAGTAGTTTTCAAAGAAATTCTGAAGATAAGATATTAAATCTATATGGGAAAAAGTTATTAAGCCTGTGTACTGTTTTTGGTCTATGTATTTTGAATGGAGTATGTAATGGCGATCATTATGGTCGTTTCACATACATTTCTGATGTTGGTAACAGTGTTAATGACTATTTTTTGACAACTGTTAATTTATTTGAGGCTATTAAGGATAAGTCGTATCTTCATGTGGTAGAAAGAATTGAATCGGATCATTTGCCCCTTTTAATGTGTATTGAAAAACAAAGCAAGTGGAAATCTAGCTCAAATGATGTAAATGTAGTTAGAACTCAGTTTATAACGAAGTATTGTTGGAAAAAAGAATATGAACACTTGTTTTGTACTTCTATGAATTCAAATGATGTGCAGGGTCGTCTGTGTAGAGCGGAAGCTCTCATAGATGTTGATGTTAATAGAGCTCTGAATGACTTTAATGACGTTGTCAAAGAACAAGCTGAATGTATGATAAAAAGAATTCCTGGTATAAAAATAAATGAGCGAAGAAGATGGTTCGATCATGAGTGCAAAACAGCAAAGCGTAAAGTGCGGAGGCTATTGAGAAAATTTAGAAAAACTCGACAAAACGATGACAGGGTTCGATATTGTATTGCAAGACGAGAATATAAAAATCTAAATAAAAAGAAAGAAAAAGAATACAATGATGCTTTATATACTGAGCTTTCAAATTCTGTAAATGATCAACAATTATTTTGGGGAGTAGTACGTAAAATATGCAATAGGAAGTCACAGCCTCAGAATGACATTTCTATCTCTGACTGGTTTCAACATTTTAAAAGTATATTAGAAAAGGATGATGAAGAAAATATTGTACAGGATGATGAATTAACAGACGAAGGTGATGAAGTGTTTAATAGGCCAATCACAAAAGATGAAGTGTTATTAGCTATCAGAAAATTGAAAAACAATTAATCTGCTGGCCCAGATGGTCTTATAGGAGAATTTTTTAAGAACTCTTGTGGGAACATAGTTCAGTTTTTAGTGAAGTTATTCAACTATTTATTTGATACTGGTATTTATCCTGAAAGCTGGAAAGAATCTGTTATTTTACCATTATTTAAAAAGGGGGATGTAAATAATGTCAATAATTATAGAGGGATATCATTATGTAATATAAGTAGTAAACTATATAGTTTTGTCATTAACAGAAGATTACAGGAATGGATAAATCAAAATGAGATTACTGGAGAATACCAAGGTGGGTTTAAGAAAGGTTATTCTACGGTGGATCATATGTTTACTTTGTTAGCAGCAATTCAGAAACAATTCACGAATAATAGAAAATTATATGTAGCATTTGTTGATTTTGAAAAAGCGTTCGATTCTGTTTCTAGAAAGTTGTTATGGCCTATTTTGTTAAACAATGGAATTACAGGTAAATTATGTCGTTGTTTGAAAAGTATGTACCAAGAAGTGAAGGCGAGAATAAGATCGGGAGCACATTTTTCAGAAGTTTTAAACTGCACTCATGGAGTAAAACAGGGGGATGTTTGTAGTCCAGTATTGTTTTCATTGTTTATTAATGAACTAGCCCTGAACATCATCCAGAATGGTAAACATGGTGTGACTTTTGACCTGATTGAATTATTCATACTGTTATTTGCTGATGATATAATTTTACTATCGACAACAGTGACTGGCTTACAAAGGCAACTTGATAACTTGTATATGGCTGCATCTAGGTTAAAGTTAAAAGTAAATATGGGCAAAACAAATATAGTTGTTTTTCGTAAGGGAGGGTATTTAGCACGACAAGAAAAATGGACGTATGGTAATGTAAAGGTAGAAACAGTGAATGCATATAAATATCTTGGTCTGTACTTTTCAACTAGACTTAGTTTTGGCTTTGCATGTCAAGATCTAGTAAGCAGAGCTAAAAAAGCAGTTTTTGCCATTTTTCGTGTACTGTATAAATTGGACTGCTGTAGTTTTTATCTTTTTTGTAAATTATTTGATACTCAAATACAGCCAATAATGTTGTATGGGGCTGAAATATGGGCTTTTGAAAAAAGCCATGTGGTTGAAAATGTACACTTATATGCTATGAAACGTTTTTTGAATGTTGACCTCCGAACCCCCAATGACCTTGTGTATGGAGAGCTTGGAAGATTTCCCATATATATTAACTCTTACCTAAAACGTATTAAATACTGGTTAACATTGACTCGTATGGATCAATGTAGAATACCTTTAAAAGCATATATAGTGTTGAACAATCTAGATAGGAATGGTAAGAAAACTTGGGTTACGAGTGTTCGGCAGTGCTTGAATTCATATGGATTTTCTTTTGTATGGGATAATCAAGGAGTACAGTGTATCCAAGCTTTTTTAAAAAGTTTCAAACAAAGGCTTATTGATTGCAGATGGCAAGATTGGCATGAACATGTGTATAACAGTGACATATTTGCTCAATATAGGCTGTTCAAAACATCTTGTTCCAAAGAAATGTACATCGACATGAAAATAAATCAATATATTAAAAGTGCTCTAACTAAATTCAGGTTTGGTGTTTCTGATATTGCATGTCACCGCAATAGATACCAGAGTAAAACTGAAGATGAATTGAAATGTAGCTTATGTCATAACGCAAAAGAAGACGAAATTCATTTTTTGTTTTGCTGTCCAGCCTTACATGATCTTAGAATGCAATTCATTAGACCAAAATATTATAATGATCCTTGTAACTTTAGGGTAAATGTTCTTCTGTCGACAAAACATGAGGCATCTTTAACAAATCTTGCCATGTATGTTTACCATGCATTGAAAAGGGTAAATACTGCTTTATCGTAATATTACAAATGTATATTAATTTGTTTCAGTAACTGTAGATGTTTGGGAAATGTATTCTGATTGTTGTTGTTCATGATTATGTATAACCCCCCTTCAGAAAGGGGCTATGGCCTAAAATCTGAATAAACTATTCGTATTCGTATTCGTATTCGTATTCGTATTCTCTCCTCTCTCTCCTCTCTCTCTCTCTCTCTCTCTCTCTCTCTCTCTCTCTCTCTCTCTCTCTCTCTCTCTCTCTCTCTCCTCTCTCTCTCTCTCTCTCTCTCTCTCTTTGTTTCACTTTGCTTTGCTGTGTTTTGCTTTGCTTTTTTTGTGTGTTCCTGTTCCCTAATCAGGTCAAGGGCTGGATGAAAAAGAATTATGGGAATACTTCATCTGTTTTCTTTGAAAAATAAAGTAGAAGAAAGAGAGAAAGAAAGAAAAAAGAAAGACAGACAGACAGACACACAGACAGACACACATACATATTGACAGACAGACACATA
>CM060345.1:36614340-36619340 GCA_030674155.1 Stramonita haemastoma
TCTGTCTGCTTGTCTCTTTTTTTAGGCTGTTTATTAGTCAGAAACTCTAATAAAACTACAGTGAACATTTTATTTTTTATAATATTTTATCCTGACAAATGCTTGTTTTGTCATGTAAAGTGTGTTATGTGGTTGTTGCTTGTTTCTGATACTGGACTACTTACACCAGAGGTGTCCTCAGCAGTAGTATGCCTGGTCTCAGTTGAGGCTTGATTATCCCTTGTAGTTTGAAACCTGTCCTTGATTTCAGTGTTGTTCGTATTTGTAATGCAGTTGTTTCCACGTCCTTCAAAGTTGTCCTCAGTTGTAGGAGAGATGCTTCTGGCATGTTCAGACTTCTCCTGGCAGACATCCTGGATATTCCCATCTTCACCCTGGCTACCTTCTGTTGACTCACTTTCCAGTGACGGACCTTCTGCTGGTTCCATGCTGTCTGGGTTTGGAAGGCTGTCGTGACTGGCAGGAGTTATCTGTCACAGTATAAGGCACGTGCACAGTAAAACCAATGCTTTTGACGACACACCTTCATAATAGTCAAGTCAACGTTCATCAAAAAAGTATAGAACATTACCTCTGATAGAAACTTCTTCCTTTTAAACGTGACATACAAATTTACATGATACTGATGAACCAAAGTAAAGTATTAAAAGACTAAAGAAATCTTGGGGACCAAAAGAGACTGTCTTTGGAGAGATGTGCTAATGTCAGCAACGTAGGCTGATGATTTACTCACTCTGTAAACTAGGTATCCTCGTGGTCAATGTTGGGCTGACCAGGTCATGTTCTATGCAGGTTAGATCACAATAGACGCCATTAAGCACCAGGGAAATAATCCAGCAGTGGTTCTAACGATAAAAGGCTGCTGTGGTGTTAAGGTATGATTTTATGGATGGATGTAAGGCACAGGTATCTCTGTTCATCAGAGAAGTAAGTTGGCAGGGAGGTGTAGTAAAAATCCTTACTTTAAATCCCCCTTCCACATTGATGAATGTCTTAGCTGTGTGACAGAAGGTTGGTACACTGTGAAATGGGATTATCTTACAGAACACATTTAGTTGAAAACATAATGAGACATAATTATCAGACTTACAACTTTGACAAAGCAATAATATTAATACTTTCAATGAATATGGTTTACAAATCCAGACAGAGATATGGAGAGTGAGAGAGAGAGAGAGAGAGAGAGAGAGAGAGAGAGAGAGAGAGAGAGAGGAGAGAGAGAGAGAGAGAGAGAGAGAGAGAGAGAGAGAGAGAGAGAGAGAGAGAGACAGACAGACAGACAGACAGACAGACAGACAGACAGACAGACAGACAGACAGACAGACAGACAGACAGACAGACAGACAGACAGACACAGAGACAGAGAGACACAGACAGAGACAGAGGTAGAGACAGAGACAGAGACAGAGACAGAGAGAGTGTAATGGTTTAGTTGCACGTGGGCCACCTACAATATTAACACGGAAAAAGTAAAATATTTGATACACCAGCACCTATCTGAATTTTACAGTTACTGGATAACTTTTTTCTTGATATCGAGGATAATGAAGGAATCGCTCTTGTGATTTTTACACCCAGTTCCTGTGTGTGTGCAGTTTTGTAAATCCTGTCATCTGTTCCCATTGGCACACAATGGCCTACTCTTACGAAAAGCGGAAAAGGAGTTAAATTGTGCGCAAGATGTTCTGCGTGCGTTCGCACACGTGCCTCGGTTTACAGTCTCATCTGAAGGACTTTAGGGGGAGTAGAGTCAGCACTGATGGTAAATCCAGGAGAAAAATTCCCTCCAACGGAAATCGAACCCAGTTCGTCAAATTACGAACGCAATGTTCTGAACACTAGGCTATCCTGTCCACTTATGCTCATATACATCTTATATTAACTACAGTTTAAATCTTCAGAACAGTTATGTAACCATACTTTACATTTCACTTTTACTCTAGGCCACTAATCAAATTCAGAAACAGCTGTATAACATAGGGGGTAAGGAAAAACATAATCACGTTATGCCACGAATTCTTGACAATACGCAATATAAACAAATTTTAACATGTTTTAACAAACAAACAGACAGACAGACAGACAGACAGACAGACGACTGACTGACCGACAGAAAGACAGACAGACAGACAGACAGACAGACAGACAGACAGACAGACAGACAGACAGACAGACAGAAGAGAGAGAGAGAGAGAGAGAGAGAGAGAGAGAGAGAGAGAGAGAGAGAGAGAGAGAGAGAGAGAGAGAGAGAGAGAGAGAGAGAGAGAGAGAGAGAGAGAGAGAGAGAGAGAGACGGGCGGGCGGGCGGGCGGGCGGGGAGGAGGAGGGAGGGGGGGGGAGAGAGAGAGAGAGAGAGAGAGAGAGAGAGAGAGAGAGAGAGAGAGAGAGAGAGAGAGAGAGAGAGAGAGAGAGAGAGAGAGAGAGAGAGACAGACAGACAGACAGACAGACAGACAGACAGACAGACAGACAGACAGACAGACAGACAGACAGACAGACAGAGATAGAGACAGAGACAGACAGAGATACAGAGAGAGAAATACGAAATACAAAATGAAATAAAGAGACCAGCCGCCATGGCGTAGTGGTTAGCGCCTTGGATTCCGGACTGGAAGGTCACGGGTTCGAATCCCATGAGTCATAGGAATTTTGGGGCTCCGGCCGGCTCCTACTTAGAGTGAGTATGCTGTGGGCTCAGTGGGGAGACTAGGACCACACAGTCGAGCTTCATCCACTTTACGGATGCGAATTTGAGAGTGATGCTCAAATTACCTGACCAACACTGTAGGTGACTGTATCTCTCTGGCCTGGTTGACGCCGGGATATATCATGGTAGTAAGCGTAGATTACAACCCTGTCAAGGAGTCTAAAAGCGGATGCACTTCCACAGCAGCAGCATTACATTATCCTCCTCATCATTGATCATCATGCAATAATAAAAATTGCCTGATTCGGTGGCCCACGTTGCTCTGGTCTCACGGTGACCTCAAATTCGGTTTCCCTTAGGCTTCTTCTCAGAAAGAAAAAATCTGAGCACATTACCCCTCTCTTGCAATCTCTCCATTGGCTGCCCGTACCACAGAGAGTAAACTACGAGATCAATACCCTCTGTTACAAATGTCTCCACAATACTGCACCCTCCTACCTCTGTGAATGTCTTCACTTGTACACACCTTCTCGCTCCCTCCGCTCATCAGCAGATACTTTGTCCTTAAGAATACCCAGATTCAACCTATCTACCGTTGGCCGCTGCTCTTTCTCTGTTTTCGGTCCATCGATCTGGAACGACCTTCCTCTCTCCCTCCGGCTAAAGCCTACTTATGACACTGTTAAATCCAACCTCAAGGCACACTTATTTCAAACCTAAGTTTTTCTCCTTCCTCTTCCATCTCTAACCTGTCCCTGCCTTCAACATCCACCTGCCAAAGTACATAACGTTTGAGGGTGTGTGTGCGCGCGCGTGCTGCGTACGTGCATGCGTGCGTGCGTGCGTGCGTGCGTGCGTGTGTTGTGTTGTGTGTGTGTGTGTGTGTGTGTGTGTGTGTGTGTGTGTGTGTGTGTGTGTGTGTGTGTGTGTGTGTGTGTGTGTATATTTGAATTTGTTGAAACTGTAAATTGTTGTTGATTGTGTGTTGTGTAGGTCGAATGCAAGCGCTTTGATTTGTTTTTACAAGATATAGTGCTATACAAATTTCATGTCTTATTATTATTATTATTATTATTATTATTATTATTATTATTATCATCATCATCATCATCATCATCATCATCATCATCATCATCATCATCATCATCATCATCATTATTATTATTATTATTATTATTATTATTATTATTATTATTATTATTATTATTATTATTATTATTATGTTGTTGTTGTTGTTGTTGTTGTAGTTGTTGTTGTTATTGTTATTATTGTTCTACTACTACTACTACTACTACTACTACTACTACTACTACTACTACTACTATACTACTACTACTACTGCTGCTGCTGCTGCTGCTGCTGCTGCTGCTGCTGCTGCTGCTGCTGCTGCTGATACTACTACTTCATCTTCTTCTTCTTCTTCTTCTTCTTCTTCTTCTTCTTCTTCTTCTTCTTCTTCTTCTTCTTCTTCTCTGCCTGTGGTGAATTTGTGAAAGCTTTTTGCGTTGGAGGTTTGCGGGGAGGCGGTCGTTGGAGGGACGTTGTGGTAGTCGCCACCTCGGGTGGGTGGCTCAATGTCTGGCTCCATGACTGAGCTAATACTGTCGTTAGCAGGGGGCTTAGTAGGTGGTGTGCTGCGTATGTTAGCTGACAACAGGCACCACTGAACACCACCAAAGTGACCCAGCAGAAGTGCAGGGCCCCTCTAGCTGGTGGCCTCACTGCGGCATAATATTGATGGGCTCCCTGTGGACTCCCGACCCCAGGGGTGAGACGCAACGAATCTGGGTATGGCTGTGGCGGGGAGATTGAAATGAGCGGCGTGGGAGCAACAGAACGTGGACGTCATCAGAAGACGAGGCAGCAAAAAAAAGAAGAAATAGTTTTTTTTTTTTTTTTTTTTTTTTTTTTTTTTTACTCATTCATGTAGGAACACTCCATTTGTCTCCCCATCATTCTTCTTCTTCCACTTACACAACACTGTCTCACTGATGCTTCATATGCCAAATAATAACCACACTGTTACTGTCTGTGTGTCTGTTATGTTCACTTACATACCCAATAAAGTTTTTCATGATGGGGAGTGTTGTTTGAGGGCAATGGACTGGAAGGGACAGACAGGACAAATAAAAGCAAGTCAGTGGAATCTGGTTCCCCCTCCTGCTGGTCAGCATCACTACACAGAGAGGGAGGGCTGGGCAACAGTAGTCCTGAAGGAGAAGAAAATCCTGCTTTTCTCTGACAGTCTGTCCTGTAAGCATTAGCCCTTATCCTGTCTCTGATCACCTGAGATGGGTACTTTTGTCTGTACACAGTTCTTGTGTTTTCTGTCTCAGGGGGCTGAATAGAAGTGT
>CM060345.1:36621840-36624340 GCA_030674155.1 Stramonita haemastoma
CACACACCCGACGCCAGCGCGCACGCGCGCGCGCGCGCGCGCATCAGCATACACGCATACACGCATACACCCGCAAGCACGCACGCACACACAATAAATCTCGGCCAAAAATGATTTGAAAGCAGCTGTTTATTGAATAAAAGTGTTTATTACAGTCACTCACATAAACGGAATTATAAAAAAACATTGCAAAGAATGAAAGGAAATATAATGTTAGAAATAACAGCAGTCGGTATTGATCCTCAGTATTATCATGACTACCCCCACTACAATATATTCACCCCCCCCCCCCCCTCCATACTGTGTCATCTTGATCGTTATCATCATCACTGTTTCTATTGATTATTTCTGTTTTGACGTTTGATTGAAAATACATTATCTTCTGGTGATTTTTTTTTTTTAATGGAGATGTCAGAGATGTCGATTCAGTTGAATGGTCTAACCACTCTGCCTGTCTGCTCCTATGAAATATGTATGTACATAGACACATTTATTTCATGGTTCATACATTTACTTCTCCATACCATTAAACATGAATGTACATAGACACATTTATTCATGGATCATGCAGTCACTTCTCCATACTATGAAACATGTATATACACACATTCATTCATGGATTACACAATCATTTTCCATACCATTAAACATATATGTACATGGATACATTTACTCAGGGATCATATATTTAATTCACCTTTGCAAACTCTAAGCATAGTTAAAAAGAAAAAAAAACTTGAAAAAATGACCAGAGTATCAACATTTTTCATTCATTTAACTTTAAACTTAAACTTCCAAAGATGATTAAAAAGTTGTTACAAGAAAACGTATGGGTTTCAATGATGACACAACAAAAAGGACACACATCAGAACGATTAAACATATTAATTAGACCTAAAGCTATTGAACTACACATGCTGACTACATCATGGTATCTATCTGACCTGTTCATTTTATTTCTCCTGCATAAATCATTGTAACTTATTTCAGGTAGGCCTTGCCCAGTTGTCTTTTGACAACGATGTAGATTTTATAGTAGATTTTTAAACACTGCTTTTTTAGCTATTGAATGATGAATATATGTATCACAGTAGCAAAAAAAAGATATTTGTTTATTTTAATTTCCTGTGCCACATTATTTTCAAGAGTCAAAGAAGAAAGAAATAAATGTGAGATCTCCTCACCCTTACTCTTGCAATAACAGACACGGTCACAGAGTGTTTTGGTGTAAGGGTTTGTAGATCTGTAGTATAGTAGTGGAAGAAGTAGTAGCGAATATTACTACATACTGATCATACTACTACTACTACTACTATTACTACTACTACTACTACTACTACTACTACTACTACTACTACTACTACTACTAACTACTACTACTACTACTTTACTACTATACTACTATGTTCAGGAGGGCATATTCAGTATACTGTGAACTATGACCTCTGTTGATTGTTATCATCAGCATCATGTTTATCACCAGACTTTTCGGCTGTGTGGAATATTTCAGTGTGTTTACTTAATTCATCTTTCTGGGAAAATTGTTCCCCACACACTGTGCACTTATAGGGTGTTTCTCCTGTGTGGGTTTGCAAGTGCTTTTTTAAGTATCTTTCCGTGAATATTGTTTTCCACATACTGTACATTGATGTGGCTTTTCTTTAGTGTGGGTTTGCAAGTGCTTTTTTAAGTAATCTTTCCGTGAATATTGTTTGCCACACACTGTACACTGATGTGGCTTTGCTCCTGAGTGGGTTTGCATGTGTCTTCGAAAACTACTTAAATCTGAAAACTGTTTCCCACAGACATTACACTCATTATGGCTTTTCTCCTGTGTGGGATCGCTGGTGTATTTTTAAAGAGCTTAACTGTGAAAACTGTCTCCCACATACTTTACATTGATATGGCTTTTCTCCTGTGTGGATCCGCAAGTGTGATTGTAAGTTACCTGACTGTGTAAACTGTTTCCCACACACTTGGCATTTATATGGCTTTTCGCCTGTGTGGATCCGCATGTGCATCTGTAAGAGATATGGCTGAACACATTCTTTTCCACAAACTTTGCATACATGAATATTTTTATGTGTGTGGGTTTGCAAGTGTTTTTTTAAGAGATCTGGCTGTGAGAGTCCTATCTCTGCTGTTGGTGGTGATTTTGTACAGACTTTGTAGTTTTGAAGAATTGTGCCTGCTTGGGCCAGAGTATGCTGCACAAGGTTGTGACATGTATCACTGCTGTACTCAGCAGTACCATGGCTGCTTTCACCTGTGTTATGGATGTTACCTGTTGTAGTGGTGGAAATGGGATCAATTGTGTCATTGTCATTTGCTTTTGCTTTAGCTGAGATTGCATGAATATCAGTGTCTCTATCAATTATTTCCTGCATGTCTTTAAAAAAATCATCGAGGCTGTACAGTGAAGACCAGATGCCTTGGGTTTATCCTCCTGTTTCCCATATGTATCAATGTAGTTGTACGTTGTGTTCTGACTGTCTGGTGT
>CM060345.1:36629340-36660044 GCA_030674155.1 Stramonita haemastoma
AAAAGCAAGTTCCACAGAATACCTCTGCATAGGGATTCACAAATTGTGCTGATCAATGTTATAGATTGCTAAAAAAATACATGTGACTGTAGCCATTTTAATCATCAGGGTCTCTGTTTCATTGAATAAGTTGTGGAGATTGTGAAAAACAAATTTAAAGTTATAAAATGCATGTTTCATATTTTCCACATTATTGATCACACGCTTAAACATTCGCGCGCAGGCCCGAGCGCGCGGAGCGCGCGTGCCGCACACACACACACACACACACACACCACACACAACACACAACACACACACACACACACACACAAAACACACACACACACACACATACACACACATTGACGCGCGCACGCACGCACACACACACACACACACACACACACACACACACACACACACACACACACACACACACACACACACACACACACACACACACACACACACATACACGCTGGATAGCCTAATGGTCATTCCCTAGGGGGGACGGGATGGCATATTGGTCAGAACACTGCACTTGCAATTTGGAGACCAGGGTTCGATTCCCATTTGATGGAATTTTTTGTCCTGAAGTTTACATCAGTGCTGACTCCATTCTCCCACAAAGTCCTTTGGAGGAGACTATAAACCGAGGCCCCGTGTTTACACACGCGCAGACCATCTTGCACACACGTTAACTCCTGTTCCGCTTTTCATAAGAGGAGGATATCGTGTGCCGGTGGGAAAAGATGACATTTACAAAACTGCATACACACATGGAATGAATGCAAAAAAAGCACAAGAGTGCTTATTCCATTATCCTCGATATAAAAATAATAAATAAATAAAACGAAATAAATAAACACACACACGCACGCACGCACACACACACGCACGCACACACGCACGCACGATCACACATACATACACATATGATTGTACTGTTATAAGAATCAACAAAATGAAAATGCCAGACTTTACACCACACAGTGCACAATGAAACTCAACTAAAATGATTTCGCACATCTGTTTATTAGACAAAACCGTTTATTACAGTCACCCATTTAAAACACAACCATAAGAACCATTACAATGAATAAAAACGAACACGATATTAAAAATAACAGCAGTCAGTATTCATCATCAGTATCATCATGACTACCCCCACCACAGTACATTCAGCACCCCCACCCACACTGTGTCATCTTCATGTTATCATCATCACTGTTTCTATTCATTATAACTGTATTTACGTCTGATTGCAAACACATGGTATTCGGGTGACTTTGTTTCTTTCAAAAAGAAGACATTACAGATGTTTAATCACGAGTTTAATGGTTTAACCACTCGACCTGTCTGCTCCCATGAAACATGTATATACAAAGACACATTTATTCATGGTTCAAACATTTACTTTTCCATATCATAAAACATGTATAAACACATTTATTCAGGGATAACGCATTCATTTTTCCATACCATTAAACGTATATTTACATAGACAAATGTATTCATGAATCATACGTTTAATTCACCTTTGCAGATCTGAGCATAGTTGTAAAAAGGAAACTTGAAAAAATACCAGAGTCTCAACTCATTTTTAATTAATTTAACTTTAAATTTAAAATTCAAAAGATAATTAAAAAGTTGTTAACAAGAAAACGTATGGGTTTCAATGATGACACTACAAAAAATAACACACATCAGAATGATTAAAACATTACATTAGACCTAAAGCTATTGGACTACAAATTCTGACTACATCATGATATCTATCTTACCTCTTCATGTTATTTCTCCTGCATAAATCATTGTAACTTATTTCAGATAGGCCTTGCCCAGCTGTCTTTTGACAACGATGTAGATTTTATAGTAGATTTTCAACACTAATTTTTTACCTATTGAATGGTGAATATCTGTATCATCAGTAACAAAAAAAGAGATATGTGTTTATTTTTAATTTCCTATGCCGCATTATTTTCAAGAGTCAAAGAAGAAATACGTTAATGTAGATCTCCCCACCCTTACCCTTGCAATAACACAGTCACAGAGTGTTTGGGTGTAAAGATCTGTAGATCGGTAGTAAAATAGTGGAAGTAGTAGCGATATTACTACATAATGATCAAACTACTACTACTACTACTACTACTACTACTACTACTACTACTACTACTACTACTACTACTGCTACTACTACTACTGCTGCTGCCTGCTGCTGCTGCTGCTGCTGCAGCTGCTAATGCTGCTGCTGGAACTACTACTACTACTACTACTACTACTACTACTACTACTACTACTACTACTACTACTACTACTACTACTCTACTGCTGCTGCTGCTGCTGCTGCTGCTGCTGCTGCTGCTAATGCTGCTGCTGGAAACTACTACTACTACTACTACTACTACTACTATACTACTACTACTTACTACTTACTACTACTACTTACTACTACTACTACTACTACTACTACATATTATGTTCAGGATGGCATTTTCAGTACACTGTGAACTATGACATCTGTTGATTGTTGTCATCAGTATCGTGTTTATCACCAGAATTCTTGGCTGTGTAGTTTATTTCAATGTGTTTACTTAATTCATCTTTCTGTAAAAATTGTTCCCCACACACTATACACTTGTAGGGCGTTTCTCCTGTATGGGTCTGCAAGTGCGTTTCTAAGTAATCTTTCCGTGAATTATTGTTTTCCACACACTTTTACATTCATATGGCTTTTCTTCTGTGTGGGTTTGCAAGTGCCTTTTTAAGTGATCTTTCCGCGAATATTGTTTCCCACACACTGTACACTGATGTGGCTTTTCTCCTGTGTGGGTTCGCATGTGTTTTTGAAAATTGCATAACTGTGAAAATGTTTCCCACAGACTTTACAACCATAAGGCTTTTCTCCTGTGTGGATCAGCAAGTGTCTTTGTAAGCTATATAACTGAGAAAACTGTTTCCCACAGACTTTACAGTCATATGGTTTTTCTCCTTGTGGGATCAGCAAGTGTCTTTGTAAGTTACCTAACTGTGTAAACTGTTTCCCACAACCTGGCATTTATATGGCTTTTCACCTGTGTGGATCCACATGTGCCTTTGTAATTTAGATGGCCAGAAACATTCTTTCCCACAGACCTCACATGCATTGGTCTTTTTTCCTGTGTGGGTTTGCAAGTTTCTTTTTAAGAGGTCTGGCTGTGAAAGCCTATCTCTGCTTGTGGTGGTGATTTTGTACCGACTGTGTAGTTTTGAAGAATTGTGCCTGCTTGGACTAGAGTATGCTGCACAAGGTTGTGACTTGTATCACTGCTGTCCTCAGCAGTATCATGGCTGCTTTCACCTGTGTCAAGGATGTTACCTGTGGCAGTGGTGAAAATGGGATCAATTGGGTCAGTGTCATTTTCATTTGCTTTTGCCGAGATTGCATGCATGTCAGTGTCTCTATCAATTATTTCCTGCATGTCTTGAAAATAATCATCGAGGCTGTACGATGCAGACCAGATGTCCTGGGTTGTATCCTCATGTCTTCCATCTGTATCAATGTTGTTATGAGATCTGTTCTTACAGTCTGGTGTTGTAGTGGTATGGTCTCCATTAGCATCAATGTTTACATCAACTATGGCACTGCTGTGATGTCTTGCACCATACTGGTCCCTGGTGACAGTGAGGATGTTAGCGTGTTTTCCAGTTGTGTCCTTTAGAGTAATGACTGTGGAGGCATCTGTACAACTTTGCTGTTGATGGTTTGTGATGAGCAAACTCTGGTCACCATGATTCGTCTGTAACAACACAATATTAGGCAATATTAATAAAGATTTGCATCATTTATAGCAGAGAATTTAAGCGAACACTAGAAGTGAAAATGAATATATCAAAAAAAGGAAACAAAACAATAGTCAACGTAAATCTTATGGATCAGATTCTTCATCAGATAGTAGTGATGAATATTAATGCGTCACTTTATTTGCACAAGTTGAGGAAATATCTTTTCATGAAGATTATGATTGAGAATGTAATGGAGAACATTAGCTTTGAAACTCGACAGTCTCCATGGTGGAGTGGTTATCACCTTAGGTTATGGACTGGGGGGTCTCTGGCTCGAATTCTTTAAATGTCACAGTGTTTTTGGACTCCAGCATGGTTGCTACCCATAATGAGTTACCTTTGGGCCCATTAGGAGGACTGGGACTACACAGTTGAACTTCATCCACTTTATAGATGCAAAGTTTAGAATGTTGCTCAAAGCACTGCCAGTGTCTGTATCTCTCTGGATGGTTGATGCTTGGAAAGATTATGATAGGAAGTGTAAAGAACAGCCCTAATGTGATGTGCCGTGGTGTCTAATGGTGGATGTACATAACTATATTCAATAGTGTGTTAGATAATTATGTATTGTTTGAACAGAGAACGTAATGTGTTGCTATTGTATGAGACTGAAAGGCTTGTCATAATATGTTTGCAGTTTCTTTTATCCTTAGCTGTTTCATCCTTTGGTTGTAACATACACCATTGTTTTGTTTCTGATGATTACGTATTTCTATTCGTTTAAACGTTATTAGATTATTCAGTGTTTATGTCATTTTTATTATTTCCAAACTAAGGTACTGCTACTAATAAAACAACCATTTTAAACGCTTATTAAAATGAATAACTAAATAATGTCTATGTCTGTGTCTCTGTATCTCTGTGTGTCTATGTCCTTTGGTTTTTCTGACTCTCTTCCAGTCTGTACGTTCGTCTTCTTGTCTCTATTTTAGTCTGTTTATTTGTCAGAAACTCTAACAAAGTTAGTGTGAAGAAATGAATTTTAAAATATTATTTTATCCTGACAAATGCTTGTTGTGTTATGTTAAGTGTGTTATTTGGTTGTTGCTTGTTTCTGATACTGGACTACTTACATCAGAGGTGTCCTCAGCAATAGTATTCCTGGTCTCAGTTGAGGCTTGATTATCCCTTGTAGTTTCAAAACTCTCCTTGATTTCAGTGTTGTTCATATTTGTAATGCAGTTGTTTCCACGTCCTTCAAAGTTGCCCTCAGTTGTAGGAGAGATGCTTCTGGCATGTTCAGACTTCTCCTGGCAGACATGCTGGATATTCCCATCTTCCCCCTGGCTACCTTCTGTTGATTCACTCTCCAGTGAGGCATCTTCTGCTGGTTCCATGCTGTCTGGGTTTGGAAGGCTGTCGTGACTGGCAGGAGTTATCTGTCACAGAGCAAGCCACGTGCATAGTGAAACACCTTCATAACAGTCAACGTTCATCAAAAAGGTATAGAAAATTACCTCCCTTAGAAACTTCTAAATGTTAACGTGACATACAGATTTGCATCACATTAATGAACCCATTTCAAACATGAATAGAAAAAGAAATCTTGGGGACCATAGGAGACTGTCTTTGGAGAGATGTGCTAATGTCAGCAACCTAGGCAAATGTTTTACTCTCTCTATAAACTAGATATCATCGTGGTCAATATTGGGCTGACCAGGTCATGTTACTATGCAGGTTAGATCACAGGTTAGAGAAGAGAGAGAGAGAGAGAGAGAGAGAGAGAGAGAGAGAGAGAGAGAGAGAGAGAGAGAGAGAGAGAGAGAGAGAGAGAGGAGAGAGAGAGAGAGAGAGAGAGAGAGAGAGAATACAATACGAAATACAAAATAAAATAAAGTTTTTTTTTTTAACTCCTTCATAATTATAGGAACACTTCATTTGTCTCCCCATCCTCATTCTCCCACTCATACAACACTGTCTCACATATGCTTTATAAGCCAAATGATAACCTGATTGTCACTGTCTGTGTGTCTGTTATGTTCACTTACATACCCATTAATGTTTTTCATGATGGCCAGTGTTGTTTGAAGGCAAAGGACTAGAAGGGACAGACAGGACAAATAAAAACAAGTCAGTGGAATCTGGTTCCCCCTCCTGCTGGTCAGCATCACTACACAGAGAGGGAGGGCTGGGCAACAGTAGTCCTGAAGGAGAAGAAAATCCTGCTTTTCTCTCACATTCTGTGCTGTAAGCCTCAGCCCTTATCCTGTCTCTGATCACCTGAGATGGGTACTTTTGTCTGTACACAGTTCTTGTGTTTTCTGTCTAAGATGGCTGAATAGAAGTGTTACTAACAATCATTCTTAACACAGAAGGGATTTGATCGCCATAATCATATAATGTGAAGGAAGACATATTTTTTCAAGCAGCAAAACATGTATTAAGAAGTCTGGAGGAGTCAACTAACAGAGTATTGAACCCAGATACACCAAAACCTGTTTTATTATTGCTGTGAGGTAATAGCGACTTGCTGGATACCAAGCAAGGGAAACTACAAGAGAGAGAGAGAGAGAGAGAGAGAGAGAGAGAGAGAGAGAGAGAGAGAGGAGAGAGAGAGGAGAGAGAGGAGAGAGAGAGAGAGAGAGAGAGGAGAGAGAGAGAGAGAGAGAGAACTGAACACTGAACACTGAAATTGTTTAATGTACATCGGCCTTAGGCCACAATACAAAAGAGTGGTGGGCATAGAGTGTGTGCATATGACATAGGTGTTATAAACATATTACTATCAACGTATATGTATATGAAATAATGTATGAGTAATAATAAAGCAAGAAAGTTATATAAGCCATTTCTTCACAGTTAATCACGGAACAATTCACACGTATCGTAAAAGACACTGTTTTAGATGTATTATTCATCAATACAAATATCAATTTCTAGAAAGTTATCCTATTTCTTCTATTGGTTGCATGAAGGATAAAACGTGATAAATTGTATCTATCAGTAGGTACAGTGGCTTTAAGTAGTACATAGAAAGGAAGTCTTTTGGAATCTTTAAGAAACTTATTTCTTAAGTCTTCATAGATAGGGCAATTCAGTATAAAGTGTTCTTCATTTTCTATTTGATCTTTACAAACAGGGCATTGCTTAACTTCGTTTAAACTATTATACCGCTGTGTATTATTGTTCAATGGTAGAGCATTAAATCGAACTTGCGTAACAGCAACTCGAAAACAATATGTATCCATTTCGGTTATATACTTTTCTTTTTCAAAAATAGTTTTAAAGTTTCTATAACCATCATATCGCTCACGGTCTCTAATGGTGCCTGCCCATTCCTGAGCAAACCAATCTACAAGTCTTTGTTTAAAGGCACGCAAGAACATTTTTATGTCTCCTACACCTTGGTTTAACCAAACGATATTATACCCAGTAATACATAATATTTCCCTGATTTTAGAGACCCAGCATTGCTTACCTTTTTTATCTAATTCTAACAACATATGATAAGCTTTATATGGTAATCTTTCAGGATTCATGTGTAGTAGTTTAAACCAAAATCTTATGCATGCAACATATGTATTTACATACAGTGGGTACCTGCCAAGATCTCCGTAAACCATCTTATTTGGTGTCCTGGCAGGCACACCTAAAAACCTTTTACAAGCAATTAAATGTACTTTTTCTAGATGTTCTAATCTATGCAGCCCCCATATTTCAGCTGAATATAACAATATTGGTTGGATTTTAATATCAAAAATTTTAAAGAATGACTTAACTGTCATTTCCTTGCACCTCTGGAAAACTTTGTTAAGCTGTATAACTGCTTTTTTGCCTTTAGTAACTAAATGCGATGTACCTCTCTTTGCGCTAATCATAGGTGTAAAGTTAAATCCCAAATAACAATAATTGTTCACTACATCTAATTTTTTATTATGAAAAAACCATTTTTCATGTTTTCCTAAGTATCCCCCTTTTCTAAATACCATAATCTTAGTTTTGTCTATGTTTACATTTAATTTCATATTATCACAGCAAGTTTCTAAAACCCTTAATTGATTTTGTAAGCCTGAAGGTGTAGTTGACATTAATGCCACGTCATCAGCAAATAACAAAATAAACAACTCAAAAATATCTGGAAACATCTGAGCCCCATGCTTACCTTTTTCAGTCATAAGATTTGCTAACTGATTAATAAACATAGAAAACAATGTGGGGCTTAGAACACAACCCTGTCTTACTCCCACTGGTGTTTGAAACATATCAGTTAATTCAAAATTTGCTCGTATACATGCTGATAATGATTTGTACATAGCTCTAAGTGATGCAAAAAACTTACCTTTTACACCTTGGCCCTTGATATAACGTAATAACCTATCATGTTCAACTGAGTCAAAAGCCTTTTTGAAATCTACAAAGGCAACGTACAATTTTCTTCCTTTTTTAGACATATAATTCTGAATAGTGGCATACAATGTAAATATATGATCAATTGTGGAATACTTTTGACGAAAACCTGCTTGACATTCCGAAATAACGTTATTATTTTCTAACCATTCATACAATCGAGCATTCAGTATTGTAGTATAACATTTAGAGACTATACTTAAAAGAGACACTCCTCTATAGTTGTCAACATCCTCGGGATCTCCCTTCTTATACAGAGGAATAATTGTATAAGACAAGGAGAGACTTACCTGGTAAGTTGAGTCTTGTCGAGAATTCTGACGAATTTCTCCGATGAAACCGGAACAGAGTGCACTTGAGATAAACACCACTTGCCAGCCGTCAGTCATTGAGAGTGCAACGAATAAACACTGAGTCAGTGAAGATACAACACACAGGTTATAGAGCTACTGGTCTATATGGGTGGGTAACAGAATTAAAGGGAGGGCAAGTGCACTCTGTTCCGGTTTCATCGGGAGAAATTCGTCAGAATTCTCGACAAGACTCAACTTACCAGGTAAGTCTCTCCTTGTCTTATACAATTCTAACTCATCTCCCGCTGAAACCTGCACTAAGAGTGCTCTTGAGATATTTAGAGCAACAGTGGTTATGAGTTGCAAAAAGAACAGATCAACTTCATCTTTGACAAATTAGTATTACAAAAAAGACCTGTCCAAAGTGTGGTTTGCCACAGTTAATCATTTTGCTATAAAAGCAGGTGTAAATAGACTCCCTAGTCCAGCCAGCAGCTGTCATAACAACACTGATAGGCACCTGCAGCCTGGGGCAGGAGCACTAACCACCTAGTAGGCTGGTGCTGTATAAACATCAGTATCTTAGTCTGCATCAGCTAGAGTGTATGGCTTCCAGTGAGCTATAATAATAGTGTCTCTGTTAACACTATGTTGAGGGCCTGTAAGGCAATGAAATTTTTTTTTTTTTTTTTTTACAATTGTCTTTTCTCAGAGAAGCTGTTCTCAAGTATAATATTAGTGTTGCTACAACACCCAGCGTATCATTTGGTTTAGTCAGTTCTATAGGATCCTGGTGATCCCCATGTCAAGTATGCTTCAATATGCTATTTGCAAAATAAAAAGTGCATTTTGTTGTCCATCATTGACATGCCTGACAAGTCTAGTGCATTCAGGTTTTGGCAACATTGTCCAGTGAGGGGAGTAAGAAGCATGATAAGCTTTTCCCCCTTTATTTTAAAAATTCTTTCAGTGTCAACATTTCAATATATATCTAACTCCACATTGGCATCACAGGTTTTAATCCTTTCCTTTGACTGTTCAGCACTGGATTAGCTTCAAAGCCCCATCCATGAATATTTTAACTAGGTGTGTAACACCAAAAGAACATTAACAGCATCAAAATTTTTAGTGAGGCTTTCTCTTCTGATTTGAGAAAGAAAAGAAATTTGATGCCATTGACTGAAAAAGGTGAAACCTTAGCGTACCACTGCCACTTGTTGATATACATGTTGTATATTAGACAGTGGATGCCTGCTAGGGAAGCATGATGGTGTCGGCGTCGGCCACATGTATTCCATCTTTGTCAGATATTTGCTTATCAGTACCTTGAGTTCCTTCCTCACATGGTGTTTGAGGTTGGGATCATGGAATGATACAGAAGCTATCTCTATTTGAGAAAAGCAGGGGTCTGATTATCTCCCTTTTTACACCAAGAGATAAAACATCTGGGTTTGTCTGCAGAGGCACAATAGTTATTTCTTCTGTTTTGTCTGGCATTCTTTGGCAATACTCTTGGAAGCAGCGCAAAGAAAGAGGGTTGGAAAACAATGGAAAGAGGGATAATTCAAGCTGATAATGCAAGCATCAATTGCATAAGCATGTCAGTCAGGTCAAAAAGATATATATCTAGAACAGGTAGTTTGTTTTATGCACGCAGCAAAAGAGTCCCCTACAGGGAAGAAAGCAAGTAATGCTACAGCCTCTATAAGAAGGCTTAGTACAAACTACCATTCAACATACCATGAAATGGACAATTTTATGACATACAATTTTCTGACCAAGCAGTGCAAGCATACCTGATTGTGATATCTTTGCTGATACATCATTTTCAGATTTCTTTGGTCAATGTCACAGGTTTATGATCTGCTAGATCCCCTTTAGTTAATACAACTAACAGTTATGCTATTGTCAGATCTAATAGAACTGACTATCAATAGCAGAGGACAGTAAAGCCTGTAAGGCCAGAAACATCTCTCAGTTTGAGATAACTAAAAAGTCTTGAGTTGTAGTTTGAGCTTTGTTTTGATTTATATACAGACCTCCCCATCCATGTGAGAGCTGTCAGTAACCAATGTGGCCTAGGTAAATGTAACTTTAATTTTCTCTCTTTGCTGAGGTAAGTTTGTGATATACCACTTAAGGTCATATTTATCCACAACAAACAAGTGTCATATATCTGTCCGAATTTCGGCACAACTAACAGTTGTGCTATTGTCAGATCTACTAGAACTGACTATCAATAGCAGAGGACAGTAAAGCCTGTAAGGCCAGAAACATCTCTCAGTTTGAGATAACTTCATAGTCTTGTGTCGAATTACCAGCACACTTATTACTTGTGAACAGTGTTTCTACTGGATTTCAGAGTGTGGCAAAGGAGTTTCCCATGGGGAACACCATCAAGCTAGCAACAGACTAGCAGCCCTCGGACCTAACAAGAGGTCATTGTTAAAATTTTTGCTTTTCTTTGCTTTAGTAGGTGACTGCAAGCACTGAAAGATTCAAGTTCTCTTTCTTCAGTAAGTCTGACACTCAGCTCCTGAGAGTTGATAACAAACCCTTTATGGGATGATTTTCTTGCATGGGTTTAATTATGATTTTTAATCATTTTTTGCAAACCCCAAAATATCAGTTTGATTTGACTATGTCAACAGCCCATTCCACGACTTCTGTCTCATGTTCTGTATCCCCTACTACCATGCTCAGAATTATGAGAATATGATCAAAAAACCTCTTATTGTAGCTTAGAAACAGTATAACTTGCCCTTCTATTAAGAAACGTGTGCAACACTCAAAAATGGGCCACTGAATAAACTGCATGATGCAGATCAATTTATGCAAGTAAACGGCCTGTTGTGATAAAATCTAAGGCCTTCCTATATGTTCCCATATCAAACTTTTTACAATCTATATTTCCGTTGAAGGCTTTCAAACTGAGAATCATGTAATAGATTCCATTTCCTATGGAAATATAACAACTTTTACAGGCTCATTCTCTTACAAACAAAGATTTTTCGCAAGAAAAATATATTCAGTTATTGATTTCTGAATCTACAGCCTCATTTCCTACTAAGCTACTTAGAGTCTGTGGGGTATAACTCAAGGAATATTGTCATCCCTTTGACTGTGTCAACACTTATAATATATCAGAAGTGACTTAATTCCACTTCTCTCTTATTTGCCATGCAATAAATGCAATGCAATGATGCAATAAAATTGCAAAAATGCAATAAAAGATTTTATCATGAAGTTATTACTCCAATGGGAATATTAATTTTATTTTAAAAAGAACTCATTTGGAAAAGGAAAGGATGGTTTCCTTATAGACAAACTTCCCATCACACCTTTCATCTCTTGGGGATTTCCCAATGCCCTCAGACTATCATTGGTTGTCTGGCTGGTAGCACCACCCAAAATAAAACGAAATATGCCAACTGCTGTTGCTGCTGTGACCCCCATGACACTAGCCTTGACCCCAAGCTTTCCCCCCCTACACTCGTTGAGTGAGATGCTCAGTTTCTGAGTAACTTTGGCCTCTTTCAGAGCTCTGTGAAATTTGCCCCGTTGGGTTAAAAACCATTCACTGCTCACAGCTGTGTGTGCGTAGCACCAAGGCCTGCACTGTCTATGGAGTGGCATGTTATGCGTTTCTCTCTACTAGGTGAGAGGTCAAAGGTTGCATGCCCTGTAAGGGAAAGGACATCTACCAGGGTGTCCTTAGCTGCTCAGGTTGCCTTATAGCTATGCTGACCTGCACGAAAAGTTCACAGCAGTGCACGTGCACCGTTGCTGAAAAAGCAATGCTCCATTTAGTATATTCCACAGCCAGCTGTTATAGCCGTAGGCATTATAGCTGGCTGACTCCTTAGTGTGCGTTGCACAGAGTCGGCAGATTGTGGAATGCGGTACTTGGCCAGTATGGCCTTGAGCCTGGCATCCTGTAGCTTGACATCTGTTTAATGTAAGTCAACCCTCTTATCTGACAAGGGGGGGGGTGGGGGGGGGGGGGGAGGGGGGTTCCCTACAGTGGCTCGCAGTGCAGCAGAAAGTAGGGTGAGGAGGTCAGGAGATGGTTTTCTCCCTCTTTTTCTGTATTTCTTCTTCTCATCAGAACTTTACTCCATTTCAATATAAAAAATTTTGGGGTGAGTGGGGGAAATAATTGTCTCTATTTCCTCTTTTCAGATTAATCATCAGTCAGAAATTAATGATGTTGTTTTTGTTTATCCCCAAATTATTGATGTTATGGCCTGCATTTAGCCTCCAAGTTACTGAAACAAGGCACATACTGTGTGTAAACTTGCTGAGGGAACATCTGTTGAGTTCAGCAGAAAAAACTTCCTCCCCAAGTAAGGGGGAGAAAAGGGGGGGAACTATTATGACTAGGGTGGTACTCACAGTTGAGTCAAACAAGACTGTTTTAAATTGCCCAAATAGGTTACAATTATGTATATATACACATTTTCCCCCCACAGCCTACACCACAGAAAATCCAAAGCCTAGAACACAAGAAAGGCTGTATACATCCAACAGGAAAAAAGAAAGATCATAGTGCACACACACTCTAAAAGAAAGGCACAGAACAGAAAACAGAAGGAAGGCACTCTCCTGATGTGACTGGTCCGGCGGCTAGGCGCAAACTGACGGCTGGCAAGTGGTGTTTATCTCAAGAGCACTCTTAGTGCAGGTTTCAGCGGGAGATGAGTTAGAATTATGGCTTTTGACCATTCTTGTGGGTAAATGCCTTGATCAAAAATCACATTAAATAACTTTACTAGAAATACAATGACATTTGCACCACCATTTTTTAGCATTTCTGCAGAAATTTCATCAATACCAGTTGCTTTGTTGTTTTTCAGCTTTCTGATGGCATAAATAACTTCTTCTTCTGCTATCTTTTTATTTAACACGTGATCTGTTTCCTCAGATAAATCAATTACAATATCACATTCATCAGTACATTCATCAAAACATTCATCAGTTATACCTGGAAGACTTTTCTAAAGTGGTTAAACCAGTCATCTGTTGTGATGTTGTTTGTTATTCTTTTCTTATTTCCAAGACCTAACCGTCTTAACTCCTTCCAAAAACTAGAGGAACTGTTAGCCTCGTTTGCTAGCCTTTCAGTTTGTTGCCTGCTGTAAGTGAGTTTCTTGGCTTTTAGCAACTGTTTATATTTCTTTCTAGCTTCAACATACATAATTCTATCTTCTTCCTTCCTAGTCAATCGAAAATGATTAAGTTTTTTTCTGGTTTCTTTTTTCATGTTTTTACACTCACCATCAAACCATGCTGATTTTTTTTTTTGTTAAAACCAGCTTGCTTTACCATACATCTGCTGGCATCTTTCAGGCAATGTACAAACATTTCAAGGGCACTGTCTACATCTCTCTCTAAATCTTCCACAGCTATCATCATTCTGTTTTGAATATCTTTGCTCTCCCATGATTTGACAAACTCGTCTCTATATGCTTCATTCCACATGAATTTTTCACATGTTTTGTTTTCATTGTGTTTTTCTTCAATAACCCCCCCTTCCTGATTGTCCCTTATAACTACTTTCATACTTACTGGCAAATGGTCTGACTCTACTATGCTCTCTACTTCTAAAGCTGAAATATGAACAGACGAATAAAGTTCCACGGATACAATGAAATAATCCACCACACTTTCACCAGAATAACCAATAAATGTACAATTATCATCAAAAGCTGGGTCACTCAGACCATTTAGTATTACACAGTCATGCATATTACACAGTTCAATTAGTTCTTCCCCAAAGTTGTTAATGTTATCATCTTGAGATGTCCTTGGATAATGATTGTTACCAGACACCAACATTTGTTCAAAATCACCATTATCACCATTAAAGCTATAGTTTTCCATTGCAGTTCTTGCATTAAAATCTCCACTCAACAGAATGAAAAAAATCGCTGTGTTGTTCATATATATCTGCTAAACACTGATCAAGTAATTCAATTCCATATACGCCACGTTGTGACTTCCAGAACAAGGAATCACAAGGTGGGATGTATGAACAAATCATCATTATGTTCTTCTCTGTAGAAAAGAGGTGTCTGTCTATTTGTAAAACTACTGTATTTTCTTGTACTACCTGAATGCGTGTAATAGAATCAGCAAAAGACTTTCTTACCATTACAATTACTCCACCAGAGTATCTTCCGTGGTGGGATAGCTTCTTTGCTTTAGAAGTAAATATCACAAAGTCATTAAATAAAGTTGATTCAAAATCAAAAGCTATATAAGTTTCCGTTAGACATATGATGTCATAAGACACTAGAAAATTAATAAACTCAATGTTTTCTAACTTTTGTAGAAGTCCATTAACATTATAATTCAGAAATTTAACGCATTGCATATTTACACTATGTACATCAGGACTTGTTACTATCCTGGATGTTGATGTTGATTCAGGGGACTGACTGAGAGAGAGAGAGAGAGAGAGAGAGAGAGAGAGAGAGAGAGAGAGAGAGAGAGAGAGAGAGAGAGAGAGAGAGAGAGAGAGAGAGAGAGAGAGAGAAATGAAATGAAATGAAATGAAATGTTTATTCATATAGGCCATGGCCCCTTAGAAGGGGGAATACAAATCAAGCAAGCAAAAAATTATATCATGGACTTGTGATGGCATTATGTTACATAAATACTTCTCCTTTTAAATGCTTTATACATGTATATTGCCAGTTGTTTTACAATACACTCATTTGTCGAAGCTAATAACAAAACCAACCTGAATAAACAAGGATCTCTATAGTACTTTTGTGGTAAGAACTGCTCTTGTATATCTCTTAACCCCGGACATGAAAGCACAAAATGGATTTCATCTTCTACTGAACATTTACAAATTGGGCATTGAAGATTTGTGGCAAGTGCCTTTCTATAGCGATAATAATGTACATTGATGTCTGAAATACCAAATCTGAATCGTGTCATTATACGCTTCAAATAACTATCAATATTCATAGACATATACGTTGGCACAATATTTACTTGGCTGAACATTCTATAGTGGTAAAATCTTTCACTATTCTGTACATGACTCTCACAATTTTGCCAGCAACAATCAATCAACCTTTCACGAAACTGTCGAATAAAACCACTAACATCTTCAACTCCTTGATTTAACCACACATAACCAAAACCCAATTCAAATAATTTCATTCTGACATTTGAAGCCCAATTAGTTTTGCCTCTATTATCTAAATCTAACAACATTTTATATGCTTTAAAGGGTAATCTTTCTGCATTCATCTGGGTTATTTTTATCCAATATTTAATGCATCTCACAATAGAAACCAGTGACATGGGGTACCTTGCTGTTTCCATGTACACGAGATCATTTGGTGTCTTGAGTGACACTCTCAAAAACTTTTTCAATGCAAATAAATGTATTTGTCACAGTGTGTGGCCGCAGGATACATACCCCATATCTCAGCTCCATATTGCAATACAGGTTGAATTTGGGCATCAAATAATTTTAGAAACAGTGAAAGAGAATCGTTATTCAACAATGTTAATTTTTTTTATTATACACAACAACGCATTTTTTGCTCTACTTGCGAGGTCTTTGCATGCAAAAGTAAAGCTTAAACGAGTAGAAAAGTATATACCTAAATACTTATATACATTCACCACAGAAATCACAGTTCCACCATATGTCCACCTTTCTCTCATTGCAAGATGTCCACCCTTCCTAAATACAATAATGTTACTGTTTGTTAAGTTAACGTTTAACTTCAACAAAGCAGCAGCCCTGTGTAAACTATTCAACTGATTCTGGAGACCAATTACAGTTTCTGACATCAACATTATATCTTCAGCTAACAACAATATAAATATTTCAAGAAAATCATTAGTAAATGTTGCACCATGTTTTCCAGACTTTATGACCTCTTTTGTCAATTCGTTAATGAACAAAGAAAATAGAATAGGGCTGCATACATCACCTTGTTTCACCCCACACGTACAATTAATATAATTTGATAACATACCGCCTGAACGTACTCTTGCTTTCACACAATCATACATGCTCACAACACATCTGTACAGTTTTCCACGAATACCATTTTTAAACAAGACTAACCACAACAAACTTCTGTTGACAGAGTCGAAAGCCTTCTCAAAATCTATAAATGCAACATACAATTTACGGTTTAGACTAAATTGTTTTTGAATGAATGCCATAAGTGTAAACATATGATCTACAGTGGAATAATTCTGCTTGAAACCTGCTTGAAATTCTCCAGTTATGTTATTTTCAGTTACCCATTCCTGTAGTCTTCTATTAATCACAGCACTGTAAAGCTTGCTACTTATGTTACACAATGAAATTCCTCTATAATTATTGGGGTTGTTAATATCACCTTTTTATATAATGGAAGGACAATCGACTCTGACCAACTATCAGGATAAACACCTTCATCAAATAAATAGTTCAGAAATGTGACCAAAAAATTCAGAACAACATTCTCAGTGCAAGCATGTTTAATCAACTCCCCAATAATCCCGTCAGGGCCTGCAGCTTTTTAATTTTTTAATTTTCTCAAAGCCATCAAAATTTCTTCTTTTGAAATTGGGCGATTAAAGTATTCAGTGTCATAACTGTTCTCAACATCATTTTCAACATCTGCTTGAGTTAAATTAGAACTTTGGTTTTCATCTTTTTCAAGCAACCCTCTGAAATGATCAAACCACATATCCACGTTAATACTATTTTTAGGTTGTTTTCGTTTTGGAAATGTTTTGTGTACGTAATTCCAAAACTCTTTCTGACTGCCAATATTATTGGATAATTCAGTTAACAGTGCATTGTTATAATCTTTTTGTTTTTTCTTTACCATATTTTTATACTCCCTTCTTGCTTTGCAGTATGATTCCCTATCTGATTTAGATAGAGTATGGCGATACTTTTTCAGCAAATTACGCACTTTTCTTTTAGTGACACGGCATTCTGTGTCAAACCAGTCATTTTCTTTCACATTGTTTCCAATGCTAATTTGTTTTTTTCATACAACCTGCAGCTTCTCTTAGACATGAATCAAAAGCATTTAGTGACTGGTTAAAATATGTACCTATTAAGCTGATGGCATTCTCTAAACGCATTTTAATTTCATCACAAGCTAATGTGTTTTTAAACAAATCAGAACAGGCCTCATCCCAAACAAACTTTTCAATCACACCATAGTAGTTTGTTTCCTTCATACCAATCTGGTTGAGGTCAGACTTAACACAAAGGGTTATAGGTAAGTGGTCAGACTCTATTCTCTCTACCACACACATTTCAAAGTAATCAGAAATACTGGCAAATAACTCACATGTCATTAAAAAATAATCATTGATGCTACTTCCTGTATCAGATATGTATGTGTAGTGACCCTGTAGGTCACCCTGACACATGCCATTCAAAATGCACAAATCTAAAGCTGTGCACACATTCAGCAACATTTTACCATAATTATTCAATACAGTGTCCTGAGAATTTCTGTTTACATTTAAAGGACCACTTTGGTGTTGATTCTGGAAAGTTTCGTATGTTGTTCCCTCTTGACTACCTGAAATGTTTGAGGTTCTACTATTCAGATCACCATTTAAGAATACATAAACATCATCTCTAATCAAAAATAGACACTCGCACAAAAATTCCTCCAAAGAAGCAATTCCATTATCCATATCAAAATATGCATAAACAGGTGAACCTTCTGGCGGTACATATGCACACACATACAAAACATGCTTAACAATTCCAAATAAAGATTTATCAATCAGAAAAGCACAAAAATGATCAGAATCAACCTCAATCAATTTTACATTGGAACACAATTCATCCTTGATGAGACACACTATTCCACCAGAGTGTCTCCCACGTGCTGATAGCTTTACAGCAGGTTTAGTGTGGACTTTATATCCAGTAAACACTGACGACTGGAATTCTTTAACAAAAGTCTCAACTAAACATACAAAGTCAAAACTACAGACAAATGAAATAAAATCTATATTAGACAATTTGGGAAAGAGACCATTAATGTTCCAATGAAGGAAGGAAAAAGATTTAACATCATTACAAACATCATCATCAACCCTGTCCGGACAATCATTTTCCACAGACAAGACAGAATCAAACAAATTTTGACAAGAATCGTTAGCCATATCTCTACTTTCACTTTCAAACATCACTGAATTGCCAAGGCTATTCACGAACTCATTGCGTGTTTCTCCTGCACGTGCTATATTTGTCTCATCATCCATAACGCACTGGGCTAACTTTACCGGTGTATGTTCACCGTTTGTTCCCCCCCCTGTCTGTGGAAGGAGAGAGAGAGAGAGAGAGAGAGAGAGAGAGAGAGAGAGAGAGAGAGAGAGAGAGAGAGAGAGAGAGAGAGAGAGAGAGAGAGAGAGACAGACAGACAGACAGACAGACAGACAGACAGACAGACAGACAGACAGACAGACAGACAGACAGACAGACAGAGATATACAGAGACAGAGACAGAATGATGTTTAGATATTTACCTCATCCATTCTTGGTGTACAGTACTTTGCCCAGGAACTGACAGTGACAGACAGACTGCTCTGTTCTCTCTCACCACACTTTGTCAACTTTGCTTGGAAATCTCAACAGTATGACAGTGACAGCAGATGCACCAAGTATTGAATGCAATAAAGAATATCAGTGATATGAAAGTGCACCAAGTATTGAATGCAATACAGGGTATCAGTGATACAAAAATGAACCAACTTTCAAATCAAATGCAGACTGACAGTGACATGAAGAAGCGCCAACTTTTGAATGGAATACAGATGGTTCTGATAGAGGTAGTCAAGGTGCATGCTTGAGTAGATTTCATCTTTTCTTTCAAGGAAAATAAATGGAAATAAAACTGCACGTGGTTTGGCGATATAGTGTCTAGTTTTCTCTGTCTCTGTCACTCTGTCTGTCTGTCTGTCTGTCTGTCTGTCTGTATGTCTGTCTGTCTCTCTCTGCCTATCTCTGTTTTGTTTTGTTTAGTTTTGTTTTTGTTTCCTTTTTGCTGTTTTGGCTTTTTTGTTTTTTGTTTGCTATTCCCAAATCAGGGTGGGGGCAGGATGAAAAAAAATGTGAATACTTCCTCTGTTACCTTTGAAAAATAAAATTTGTTTACTCATTCCTTCATTCCTTCACAAACACACCCAGCAAGCATTCTGTGCCTGAAGAGGACTGAGTATTGCCATGTTCAAATGCCTTAGAGACATAGCCTGAAAAATTGAGTAGAGTGCTCTGCTGACTTATCAAGGAGTAAAGGGGGAAGAAGAAAAAAAAAGAGAGAAAGAAACATAGAATCAAAGACATGAAGTAAGACAGACAAAAAGAAAGAAACAAAGAAAGAAAGCAAGGAAGAAAGGAAGGAAGGAAGAAAGGAAGGAAGAAAAGAAAAAAGAAAGCAAGCAAGAAAGAAAGACAGACAGACAGACTGGCATAAAGAAAGAACGAAAGAAAGAAATAAAAGAAAAAGAAGAAAGAAAGAAAGAAGAAAGAAAGAAGGAAACGAAATAAAGGAAGGCAGACACAGAGAGTGAAAAAGAGATAAACAGACAGACAGAAAGAAAAAAAAATCACAAAGAAATAAATAAAAGAAAGAGAGAATAAAGACAGACAGACAGACAGACAGACAGACAGACAAACAAAAAGAAAGAAAGAAAGAAAGAAAGAAAGAAAGAAAGAAAGAAAGAAACGAAATAAAGGAAGGCAGACACAGAGAATGAAAAAAAAGACAAACAGACAGACAGAAAGAAAAAAATCACAAAGAAATAAATAAAAGAAAGAGAGAATAAGGACAGACAGACAGACATACGGAAATAAATAAATAAAGATAGATAGATAGATAGATAGATAGATAGATAGATAGATAGATAGATAGATAGATAGATTAGATAGATAGATAGATAGAAAGAAAGAAAGAAAGAAAGAAAGAAAGAAAGAAAGAAAGAAAGAAAGAAGAAAGAAAGAAAGAAAACAATTCATAAAAAAAATTCAGTAGAATGCCTCTGCATACGAATTCATAAATGTTGCTTATTAATATCATTGATTGCTAAAATAATTTTAACTGTAGCCATTTTAATCATCACAGAATCTGTTTCATTGTGATGTAAATAAGTCAAAGAGATTGTGAAAAACAGGTTTAAAGCTATGGAATGCATCTTTCATCTTTTCCATATTATTGATCACACGTTTAAACACACACACACACACACACACACACACACACACACACACACACACACACACACACACACACACACACACACACACACACACACACACACACACACACACACACACACACACACACACACACACACACACAAACACACACACACACACATGCACACACACACACACACACACACACACACACCACACACCTCTCTCTCTCTCTCTCTCTCTCTCTCTCTCTCTCTCTCTCTCTCTCTCTCTTCTCTCTCTCTCTCTCTCTCTCTCTCTCTCTCACACACACAGACACACAGACACACAGACACAGACACAGACACAGACACACACACACACACACACACACACACACACACACACACACACACACACACACACACACACGAACACCCACGCACACACGTACGCACGCACGCACGCACACACTCATTAAATCTCAGCTAAAATGATTTGACAGCAGCTGTTTATTGAATAAAACCGTTTATTACAGTCACCCACATAAAACTCAATCATAAAAACCATTACAAAGAATGAAAAGGAACATAATGTGAGAAATAACAGCAGTCAGTATTCATCCTCAGTATTATTATGACTAACCCCACCACAATACATTTAAGACGCCCACCCTTACTTGGTCACCTGTATCATTATCATCATCACTGTTTCTATTGATTATTACTGTATTGATATTTGATTGAAAATGCATTAGCTTCTGGTGATTTTTTTAAAAAATGGAGATGTCAGAGATGTCGATTCAGTTGAATGGTCTAACCACTCGGCCTGTCTGCTCCTATGAAACATGTATGTACATAGACACATTTATTCATGGATCATACATTCGCTTCTCCATACCATTAAACATGTATGTACATAGACACATTCATTCATGGATCATACAGTCACTTCTCCATACTATGAAACATGTATATACACACATTCATTCATGGATCACACAATAATTTTTCCATACCATTAAACATATATGTACATGGACACATTTACTCAGGGATCATATATTTAATTCACCTTTGCAAAATCTAAGCATAGTTATAAAAAATGCTTGAAAAAAGACCAGAGTATCAACATTTTTCATTAATTTAACTTTAAACTTAAACTTCCAAAGATGATTAAAAAGTTGTCACAAGAAAACGTATGGGTTTCGATGACGACACAACAAAAACTGACACACATCAGAACGATTAAACATATTACATTAGACCTAAAGCTATTGAACTACAAATGCTGACTACATCATATCTATCTGACCTGTTCATGTTATTTCTCCTGCATAAATCATTGTAACTTATTTCAGGTAGGCCCTGCCCAGCTGTCTTTTGACAACAATGTAGATTTTATTGTAGATTTTTAAACATTGCTTTTTTAGCTATTGAATGATGAATATCTGTATCATCAATAACAAAAAGGAAGATACGTGTTTATTTTAATTTCCTGTGCCACATTATTTTCAAGAGTCAAAGAAGAAATAAATAAATGTGAGATCTCCCCATCCTTACTCTTGCAATAACAGACACAGTCACAGAGTGTTTTGGTGTAAAGATTTGTAGATCTGTAGTATAGTAGTGGAAGAAGTAGTAGCGAATATTACTACATAATGATCAAACTACTACTACTACTACTACTACTACTACTACTACTACTACTACTAACTACTACTACTACTACTACTACTGCTGCTGCTGCTGCTGCTGCTGCTGCTGCTGCTGCTGCTGCTGCTGCTACTACTACTACTACTACTACTACTACTACTACTACTACTTCTACTATGTTCAGGAGGGCATATTCAGTATACTGTGAACAATGACCTCTGTTGATTGTTGTCATCAGCACCGTTTTTATAACCAAAACAAGACTCCTTGGCTGTGTGGAATATTTCAATGTGTTTACTTAGTTCATCTTTCTGTGAAAATTGTTCCCCACACACAGTGCACATGTAGGGCGTTTCTCCTGTGTGGGTTTGCAAGTGCGTTTCTAAGTCATCTTGCCGTGAATATTGTTTTTCACACACTGTACATTGATATGGCTTTTCTTCAGTGTGGGTTTGCAAGTGCCTTTTTAAGCTATCTTTCCGTGAAAATTGTTTCCCACAGACTTTACACTGATACGGCTTTTCTCCTGTGTGAATCCGCATGTGTCTTTTTAATGCATGTGACAATGGAAACTGTTCCCCACACACTTGGCATTTATATGGCTTTTCACCTGTATGAATCCGCATGTGCCTTTGTAAGTGTGATGGGCAGGAAAATTCTTTGCCACAGAACTTGCATGCATAGGTCTTTTTTCCTGTGTGGGTTTTCATGTGCCTTTTAAAGAGATCTGGCTGTGAGAGCTCTATCTCTGCTGTTGGTGGTGATTTTGTACAGACTTTGTAGTTTTGAAGAATTGTGCCTGCTTGGACCAGAGTATGCTGCACAAGGTTGTGACATGTGTTACTGCTGTTTTTCAGCAATATCATGGCTGCTTTCATCTGTGTCATGGATGTCACCTGTGGCAGTGGTGGAAATGGGATCAATTGTGTCAGAGTCATTTCCTTTTGCTTCACTTGAGTTTGCAGAAAAGTAACTGTGCCCCTCAGTTGAATGCTGGCTGTTTTGTAATGTCTTGGCTGTATGATATGTATGAGTATAGATGTCCTGGGTTGTATCCTCCTGTCTTCCATCTGTATCAATTTTGTTAACAGCTATCTTCTTACAGCCTGGTGTTGTAGTAGAATGGTCTCCATTAGCATCAATATTCACATCAACTAGGGCACTGCTGTGATGTCTTGCACTATTCTGGTCCCTGGTGACAGTGATGCTGTTAGCGTGTTTCCCAATTGTGTCCTTTACAGTACTGACTGTGGAGGCATCAGTACAACTTTGCTGTTGATGGTTTCTGTTGATCAAACCATGAATACCAGGCTTTGTCTGTAAAATAGCAAAATTAGGAAATTAGTTCAGTCTCTGTATGTTGTGCATGCTGTGTAACTGTGTGCTTTCATTCATTACAGTGTATTTTGATTTAGGATAATATAGGTATGTAAATATATAGAGAACATTAAGCACACAGCTCATAGATGGTCATAAAAACTAAGGCGGTCAAGATACCATTATTTTAAAAGCCAAAAGGAGGCATCAGTGCACCCAATTCATCAATAAAACAACGTACCAAACAAAATATCACAGACCCCCAGCCAGCAGTTAAGCAAGCAAGTAGCTGCCTAAGCCACTCACCAGACAGGGGCAGTGTATAAAACTTGGACTTGAAAATGAATCCAGAAACAAGCTGCAGGACTCCACATACAAGATTGTTGTCAGCATTGAAGTAGCTTGAAATCTTAACAGGGAAGGAGGGTAAGTTCAGCTTTATGACTGATATGAGCATATTTAAAGAGTTGAAAGATCATAATTGTAGAGTTGATCAGCCAATTAGTTTTAGAAGAACATAAGCTGCACATAGGGTTACAGTTTGAAAATTCTATCAGAAACGTTCATTCAAGAAATAATTATATCAACAGTGATTGCCAAAGCCTCAGGAAATGATCAATGGAGAATGACTCACATGAGGCACAGTTGAAGGAACTTTAGAAATTAACTGCGTCTGTTTTTAGCGACAGAAGTTTCTCTGTACATTCTTGCTGCTCTCTTCCTGTGCTGCCTCATCTTCCATGATGTTCTTATCACTGCTGTTCCCACGCCGCTTGTTTTAATCTCCCCGCCACAGGCATACCACACGTTCGCTATGTCTCATCCTCAGGATCAGAAGTCCACTGGGACCTCATCAATATTAGGTTGCCATAGGGCCACGAGCCAGAGGGACCCTGCAGGGATGCGGGTTACTGGTGGTGTACAGTGGTGCCTGTTCTGAACTTACATACACAGAACACCACCTACTAAGCCCCCTACTAACGACAGTATTAGCTCAGTCGTGAGCCATACTAAGTGAGATGCCCTCCCGAGGTGGCGACCGCCACAACCTCCTTCCAACGACCCCCCCCCCCCTCGAACCTCCAACCCCAGGAGCTTTGACACAAACTCATCATAGGTACAGAAGGGTATGCGGAAACCAAACCTGAGGTCACCATGAGACTAGAGCAACCGGCCCACAGAATCAGAAACAACTTTTTCATTGCATGGTGTTTGATTAGAATGATGATGACAATTATAATGCTGCTGCTATGGAAGTGCATGTGCTTTGAGACTACTTGACAGGGCTGTACTCTTCGCTTACTATTATGATATACCCCGGCGTCGACCCGTCCCGAGAGTGCAGTGCTGGTCAAGAAATTTAAGCAACACTCTCAAACTTGCATTGGTAAAGTGGATGAAGCTTGACTGTGGGGTCTCAGTCTTCCCATTGAGCCAACAGCACACTCACTCAGGGTAGGACTTCAGCGGAGCCAATAAATCTTTATGACTCTAATAGCAATCAAACCCACGATCTTCCAGTCCGGAATCCAAGGTGCTAACCACTGCTCAATGGCAGCTGTTTTTTTCTGTACTTTTTAACACAATAATATTCTTTACACTGGCTTTGGTCCTAATTTGCTTTAATGAAATAATGAATCCCTGTACTCATCTCATTTAATGCTTAATTCAGTTTCAATATTATTAAAGGATAAATACACATGGAGACGGGATAGCTCAGTGGGGATAGCTCAGTGGTCATTGCGCTAGCTTCCCCCCAGCCAGTGTTAAGCAGCGTCCAGTGTGGTTGTTAATTGGATATTGCACGCCTTGGCTACAGTACATTTTCCCCAGTTTACTCAGCTGTAAATAAGTACCTGACCTCTTTAGGGTCAGGGAATGTAAAGCAGTGAGAAGATGGGCACCTTTGCTTTATTTTTTTTTTAATAGACATGATTAAAACTATGCACAGAAAGACAAAGTTTTTTTTTAAATCCATGTTTTAAAGAAATATATAAAATAGCTGTCCTTACCTTTGTGTACTTTAAGAATTTCGATGTTTCTTTATCACCTAGCCTGCAAGTCTGTTTATTTTGCATGTCTGTATGTTTGTCTGTACGTCTTTCTGATTGTCTTTCTGATTGTCCATCTGTTTGCCTGTCTGGTAGTTTTCCTGCCACCCAAACCGTAACTGCAGAGTGCTTTTTGAATTTTCTCACATGTAACTGTGCATTCACCCAATAAAAAGTGCTTATTTCTTTATTACTTATGATATTGGTCTACTTACACCAGTGCTGTCGGCAGTTGGACCAGAGACGATTTTGGCTGTTCCAGGAAAGTTTTGGAAAATGTTGTGGTTCTTCTCAACTTCGCCATGGTCCCTGTTCTGTGACACATCTTGTGTTGTTTTGTTGCTGTTCAGATGTAGAAGGTTTCTGATGAGGAAGCTTTTACTTGCAGAAGCCATCTGCAGAGGTATAGGCCCATGCATGTTAAACAGTGCTATTGATTATGTTTTTTTTTTTATTATAGTAAGTTTAATATTCACTGTCAGAATTAAACCTGCACTTATTAAACACACATTAAACCCTTGGGGGAGACCTCATAACCCTTAAACTGCTTCATCATTTATTTTCAGGATAAGACAGGCTTAAAGATAGTTTACAAATTGAAAGGTTTCCAACCAGGATTGACTTGTATCACTAGGTGATACTGTTGGTTGTCACACTCTTAGGCAACAGTCGGCGAAGGATATTTCGTAGCAGTGATGGATAGAAATATGTCATTTAAATCTCAATAATAGCAATGCACTTAGGCATATAGTAGCAATAGTTGACATTTAACAACGTGTGTAATGTTATGAAGACATGATTGTTCATATTCTTTATTTTAAAAAAAAATCAAAACGATACACTTTAATATTGAGTATAAAAGTTGGCATTTAATATAATGATATGGAGATATGGTTCTTCATATTCTGGTGTAAAACAAATAGATATGAAAGACTGTAGTTCCTCTTGAAATTGATATTTAAAATTACAGCCATACCACTAAGCAGACAAGTTTGGAACAATTTCTCAAGAAAATGTCTGTCTTTGTCTTTTTGTGTATATCTGCTACTTTGTTTCTCTATTCTTTACCTTGCCACTCCCTCTGTCAGCCTGTCAGTCAGTCAGTCAGTCAGTCAGTCAGTCAGTCTGTCTGTCTGTCTGTCTGTCTGTCTGTCTGTCTGTCTGTCTGTCTGTCTGTCTGTCTGCCTATCTATCTATCTATCTATCTATCTATCTATCTATCTATCTATCTATCTATCTATCTATCTATCTATCTATCTATCTATCTCTTTTGTGTTGAGAATCTGACATTTCTATTGAGATTTTCTCACTAGTACTGATATTGTTAATGACTATAAAAAGTATTTATGTACTAATTGCTTGTTTCTGATAATGGTCTACTTACCCCAGTGCTGTGGTCACCTGTACTGTCTCTAGTCTCAGATGGGTATGGAATATTTCCAGAAGTGTCACAGATCTCCATGGTTCTGGTATTGTCTGTATTTGTAGTACAGTTGTTTCCACGTTCTTCAGAGATGTCCTCATCTGTTCCAGATATATTTCTGGCTGTTTCTGGATTGTCCGGGCAAGTGTCCTTGTTTTTCTCATCTTCACCACGGTTATCTTCTGCTGTGTCACTGTCTTGTAACTCATCTTCTGTGGATTCTGAGCTGTTCAGGCCTAGAAGGTTTTTGATGAGGAAGTTTTGACTTGCAGGAGTCATCTATAGTGGTATAAGACAAATGTTATTTTTAATAAGCATCCCAGATGAAAGGAAAAACTACTTCAAATAATGGAAAATAGTGTGGCATTGTTCATAAGGCTAGGATTAAACTGCAACGTTTGAAGTAAAAAACGAAGTATCACTGACTTAAAGAAAAACATTTTAAAAGTGTCTAAGGGTGGGATAAGCATTTCTTTTCATGAGGGTTAAGGACCCTCTGTCAGTCCCTGAAGGCCATGATCCATTTCTAAAGGAGACAGTGGTGTGGTGGTAAAGGGCATGAGACATGAAAGAGGCTGACCCATGACAGACATGACATCGAGGTGATGACCTCAAAGAGAAACAGAGGCAGACCAGCAGCTTCTCTCATTAGCAACATCACTGAATCCTGTGGCGTGGGAATTCATGAAGTCAGCAGGGCCAGTGAAGATGGGAACACATAGAGAAAGAGGCTCATGTCAATACCATTAAGTGAGGGGGCTGACATGGAACCCTGCCACGCCAACAGGTGAGACAGGTGGTGAGTTGTCACGTTAGAATTGAACTTTGTTGGGTGAATTCTAGTTAAGGGTTAGGGTGTTTTTAATTATTTATTTTCATACCACTTCATGGGATCAGATAATAGGACAGAGGGTCAAATGATGTTGTTAGCAATTTCCCAAGTACTGCCATAAAATGATAAGGTGGCAGTAGGATATCAATTTCTGATAAGGGATAACGCTGAATGGCATGTCTTGGTGCTTTGCTTAAAATTATGTCACCCCCAAAAGCAATAATACACAGAAACACTAAATAGTTTAGTTCATGTGCTTAAATGCTGTTTCCTAGTTTACATGAATGATATTATGTATCAGTGATATTTAGGGAGAGAAATAGAGACACCGAGAGACACAGATACAGAGAGAAATAGAGAGAGAAAAAGACAAACAGATACAACAGACAGATACACAGAGACAATGAAGAAGAGAGAGACTAAGACATAGAGAGAGAGGGGAAGGGAGTGAGTGAGTGAGGGAGAGGGAGAGGGAGAGGGAGAGGGAGAGGGAGAGGGAGAGAGAGAGAGAGAGAGAGAGAGAGAGAGAGAGAGAGAGAGGAGAGAGACAGAGACAGAGACAGAGACAGACAGACAGACAGATAGACTGACAGTCAGTCAGACAAACAGACAGACAGACAGACAGACAGACAGACAGACAGACATATAAACAGATAGACAGAAACAGAGAGAGAAAGAGAGAGAGAGAGAGAGAGAGAGAGAGAGAGAGAGAGAGAGAGAGAGAGAGAGAGAGAGAGAGAGAGAGAGAGAGAGAGAGAGAGAGAGAGAGACAGACAGACAGACAGACAGACAGACAGACAGACAGACAGACAGACAGACAGACAGACAGACAGACAGACAGACAGACAGACAGAGACAGAGACAGAGAGAGGGGGAACTCTGCATTCAGAATTGATTTAATGTACATTGGCCATGGGCGGCAATACATTTCTTGGGCTTGGAATGGAATAAAGGGTTCAATCATATCGTTAGCAAATTGCAAAGCAAATACACAAACAGTAAATATTTATGACTCATCAAAGAAGAAAAACACACACTATTCTAAACCTGGTATGTAACCCTTATATCAAGCATAACCACATCACAATAAAAGGATATCTGAGGAAAATTGTGGAAATCATGCATATCAAGTACGTAATAATAATAATAATAATAATAATAATAATAATAATAATAATGATAATGATAATGATAATAACAATAATAATAATAATAATAATAATAATAATAATAATAATAATAATAATAATAATAATTATTCATGGAATTTATATAGTGCTATATCTTGCAAGAATAAATCAAAGGGCTTGCACTCGACCCACACAACACACAATCAATAATCATTTATAGCTTCAGTAAATTCGAATGTACACACACACACACCACACACACACACACACACACACACACACACACACACACACACACACACACACACACACACACATGCACACACACATGCACGCCTTGGTTGAGGGATGGTAATTATAAAGTCTATATATAGAGGGGGGGGGGGGGGGGGAGTTATGGCATGGGTTGATGGATGGTAAATAATAAAGTCTATATATAGAGGGTGGGGTATGGCATGGGTTGATAGATGGTAATGATAAAGTCTATATATAGAGGGGGGATAAGGCCTTGGTTGATGGATTGTAAGTATAAAAGTTTATATATAGATTTGATTTGATTTATTTGATTTATTCTTTTATATCGAGGATAATGGGATAAGCACTCTTGTGCTTTTTTACATCCAGTCCCCATGTGTATGCAGATTTGTAAATGTCATCTGTTCACACTGGCACACGATGGCCTACTCTTACGAAAAGCGGAACAGGATTTAACGTGTGGACAAGATGTTCTGCGTGCGTTCGCACATGGGGCCTCGGTTTTAAAGTCTCATCCGAAGGGCTTTTGGGGAGAGTGGAGTCAGCACCGATGTTAACTCCAGGAGAAAATTTTCCTCCACCGGACTCGAACCCAGGTCTTCAAATTGCCAGCGCAATGTTCTGACCACTAGGCTATAGAGGGGGGGGGGGGGGGAGTTATGGCATGGGTTGATGGATAGTAATTATAAAGTCCATATATAGGCGGGGGGGGGGGGGCGATATGGCATGGGTTGATGGATGGTAATTTATAAAGTCTGTATATAAGGGGGGGGGGGAGGTTATGGCATGGGTTGAGGGATGGGTGATTATAAAGTTTATATGTAGGGGGGGGGGGGGGGTTATGGCATGGGTTGAGGGATGGTAATTATAAAGTCTATATAAAGGGGGGGGGAAGGGGGTTGTCATATCGAAATGTGTGTTGGGGGGGGGAGGGGTAATGGGGGTGTCAAACATAAGTGTGTGTGTGTTTGGGGGGGAGGGGGAGGGTGTCAATATCAAATGTGTGTGTTGGAGGGGAGAGACATACACAATGTGTTGTGTACACCTAATAAGGCAGTGTGCAGATCTCTTTATCTATCAATCTACCAGTCCTCTTGGCTTCATTTACTATCAGCCCTCCCCCCCCTCCCTCCCTATCTAGCCCTCCCTCTTCTCACAACCCTGTACTCTGTCTGTCTGTCACAGTCACACAGCACACTTCATGGCTTCCATCACTGTTGACACAGTTCTTTCTTACTTCAGGCAAACAAGACTGAATACAGCTGTATCTTCACTTTATCTCTCAGCCATAAATAACAACAACAATAAGAAAAAAAATGCACATCAGCAGTAAAGTGCTGATGCCTTGCCATAAGGCAGGTATATTACAGCAGTAAAGAGCTGATGCCTCACCATAAGGCAGGTATTTACGCAGTAAAGAGC
>CM060345.1:36670144-36692644 GCA_030674155.1 Stramonita haemastoma
GTAACCGTTGTTATCAGTTTACTGAGGATGTTGGCGTATTGGTCACTCAATGGAGCTGACAACCTTAAAAAGGGTCATGATTACTGTCATTCGTTAGGGGCTGTTTTTAGTTTCCCTAAATGTCTAAACACATTGCTTTTTGATATTCGAACTAAAACAAAGCTGCACCCAAAAACGGTTTAACATTTGGACTGGGTTTTACAGTAACGATATGTCTTTGCCTTCTTTTATACATACATAGCTTGCTGAATTATAACACTGCCATTTTCCATTCTCTTCCTAATCTTATGTTTTTTCACATGGGGTGGAAGTCATGCCACAAAGTGAAGAACATTGACTTTTATCCCTTATTTACTGTTTTGAAAAGAAAAGGCAGACTGGCGGGCTAGCTTGCGAGTTCAGTGGACAGAAGTCCAAGGAGCTGTTTTCTCATATCCAGGCATGTCCTTAAGCAGCCGGCAGTTTCCACTGCTACCTGGGCAACATTCCATGACGGTGTGTGATGCAGGTCATGTCACACACACCTTCTTATTATGTGGTTCTAACCGACACAAAGACTGCACTGGGGAACAAGTATCATCAATGCAATATTCAGAACATGTTTCTCTTCACAATCACATTATTCAAACAAACCATGGCACTACCCTGTTCCCCTCGTTTGAATGCAACGAGGGTTTAACATTGAGCTATACAATGGTTTGTAATTTCATAGCAGACTGTCCGGACAGAAGTGATGTAACGTCTTTGCAAACATCCATGTGTCTGCAGTTGTTCCTCCTGTGCTAGTGGTGAGTGTGTTTCCATCCATAACGTGTGTTGATCAAATCTCCCAATGTTATGATGAGACCGTGAACAGGATTGTGCCACATTCACCTCCTTTGTCATTCGTCTCCCTAGTTATCCATTCCCTGCTCTCATTAACTTTGACTCCATCAGACAGTTCACACCATGTCCTTTTTCCTCGCAATGCCTCCTGTCCTGACAGCCACTACCAGTGTCCTGGTGACTTCAATGACTGTCTGCCTGTCTTCACACGCTGCAATGGCATGTATGACTGTCTGGAGCACCAGGATGAAGAAGGATGCGAGGACCTTAGTGTCCAGGGTTCTTCAGATGCAGAAAGTCCACGATCTGGTTCACGAAAGACCAGCTGTGTGACGGCTGGCCTCACTGTCCACTGCGTGTGATGAGTTACTGTGTGACGTGACCTGTCCGGTAGGCTGTGTCTGTCAGGGTCACACATTCCCGTGCATTCTCCTTTCTCTGCAGCACTGTTCCCTCAGCTTCGTTACCTGGACGCCACAGGGTCTGGTATGACACTGTCTGACGTCAATAATCATGGCTGCCTTTTTCATTTGATTCTGGCCAGGTGTTCATTGACTCTCTTACCTCGACCCTGATGATCAATTTGAGATTCTAGATGTTAGTAACAATAAACTTCAACACTTTAACGTTACTTCCCTTCTTGTTTAGAAAAATTTGAATCGACTGACTCTCTCCAAGAATCCTTTGACATCGCTTCATTTCGATGCTATGTCTGTTCTAGAGCAAACCAAGCTGGAAATGATAGACCTGTCTTATACATCACTGGAAGTATTCAATGCCGTGGTTTTCTCTGCATTTCCTAAATTGCAAATACTGAACTTAACTTCTACTTCTCTTCACACCATCAGCCCTGGTGGATTTCAGTTTTTGCAACAACTAACAGAAATGTATATGCGTGGCAGCCCATAAAACTATTCCCACCCGATATATTCCAAACCTGAATTATTTACGCATCGTAACCACAGACAACTATAAATTGTGCTGCCCAAAAATACTTCCACGCTCGTTTAAAGATTTGTCCTGTCATGCTCCAAAAAATGCAGTTTCATCTGCAAGGATTTTTTGCAGTCATGGACTTACCCTGGCTTTCTGTGGCTGATAGCCTGCCTGTCAGTGACTGGTAACGTCTTCTGTTTCTGTGCACGCTTATTTGCAAAGAGTAAAGGATCTTCCAGTGGTTTCAATGTGTTTGTCATCAGCCTTAAACCCTGGCTGATTTTCTGATGGGTGCATATATTTTTGATTATTGGTATTGCTGACATGCAGTTTTATGGCACATATCTGCATCATGATGACATGTGGAAAAGCAGCATTGCATGTAAGGTGGCTGGTGTTCTGTCCCTGTTGTCCAGTGAGGTATCACTCTTATCATCTGGATCATCACACTGGACCGTTTTGTAGTTCTCCATTTTCCATTCAGCACATTGCGATTTGACAGAGTGTCAGCATCAGTGGCTTGTTTCTTGATTTGGGTGGTGGGCTGGCTTCTGTCCTTGATTCCTCTGCTTCCGGTGACCTCACACTGGGATTTCTATGGTCAGACAGGAATCTGCATTCCACTGCCAGTGACAACACAAGAGTTTAAAGGAAGGTGGTATTCTTTTTCCATATTATCTGTGTTTAATTTTGTTGTCTTTGTGCTCATTTCTATAGGGCAGGCCATCATCTACTGGTCCATACAAAGCAGTACCATGAAAACCAACACAACCAAAGCATCACGTGACATAACCATAGCTCGTCGACTGATCACTGTGGCAGTCACAGACTTCATGTGCTGGTTTCCCATTGGAATGTGTGGACTACTGGCACTGGCTGGTGCTCACATTCCTGGGGAAGTGAATGTAGCTCTGGCCATTTTTGTGTTACCCCTGAATTCTGCTATGAACCCATTCATGTACACGTTCAACCAACTCACAGAGAAGCGCAGAAAGGTAAATGAAGCAAAACTTCTTAAATGGATGGAATCTCATACTGAGAGGATTCTTATTTGATGAGATGTGCCATTAAGTGGTCTGTTCCATGTCCAAAAGAAATGTTATGTGTGTGAAGTGGAGACAGATAATACTACCATTGTTTTGCATACCACATGTATTACAAATACATTGTTTATTTCAAAGGCTGTAAACATAGGCCACTTGAGGGACAGGGTACAAAGCAAAAGCTGAGGGGAAAGGGGTGCCAATTTAAGTCAGTAGGAGAAGTCAAAGAGACCAAAAACACATGATAACTGTAAACAAGTGATGATATATCCTTTTGATTGAAACTCAACACAAATGTTACAGATGCTATAATTATTATTTGCTTTGAACACTTATCAAGTGCTCAAAGATCAGATTGAAAATGTATGGAAAACTTAAAAGCTAAATATAAATCCCAGATCTGTGAAAGAGGAAAAAAGGAAGACCTAGTTGTGAAACTCATCTATTAAGAAAAAAAACATTATCAAATCTAAGACAGGGACATAAAGAATAGAAATTTTCATAACTTCAACTACAGTAAGAAGTAGCCACCAATATTGAAGCAATAATAATATTGACAAGAAATCACCATTGATTAACTATGACAACAATGGTAATAATGTCATAACAGCCAGGAAAGCACAAATATTTACTTTTCTTTGGTCATGGTACATAGTACAGGTATTAATTTATGAGTGCAACAGAGCTTACCGTGACTTAGTAAGCAGCTTGAATTCATCACAAGAAGGCAAAGGTGTTCCTATAACCTATGCAGACTTCTGAGAGCAAGGTGTCAGGAATCAACTTCTATCAGGGTCAGCGCACTGAGGGCTGAGCGCCCATCTCCTTTCCTTTGCTGCTCCACCTCCCCTGATCCTAAAGAGAGCAGGTACTCTTTTTACAGCTGACTGAGATCACAGGGTGTGCCCAAGAAAGTATGACCTCTCGACTTTAAGCATAGGGATTCTAAAAGTCTCATTAACACTTTTGATTCTCTAAAACCAATCCATCTGTAAGTATACTTTTCGCCGATAATGGTGTGTTCTAGTAGCAGTTTCGTAATGTGAACGGGTTTGTTTCTTTTTATCAGTATAATCAATAACAAAGGTATTTTAACATTTCCTCGTTTGGGAAAAGGTTATGACCTGCAAAAAAAGATATCAATTTTAATCCCAGTGTTTCTGATCAGTTCAAAGGTGTCAGTTGCAACTGTTACTTATGACCACAGGGTTTTTGCTTACTTTGGAAAGTCACACACACACACACACACACACACACACACACACACACACACACACACACACACACACACACACACACACATATATATATATATATATATATATATATATATATATATATATATCCTTCCTTTTGTTCCAACTCCAGCTTAGCTAGCTGGAATGATTTTGCTCTCTTCACAGAAGTGAGTCATTGTTATATGAACACTACTTTTTCATAAGTTTGCTTATACTAATGAGAAGTCAGCGCCATGAACTTAAAGCTGTTTACACTTGCTTTTAGTTTACCTTCTTTAGAATGGAAAATAGAACAAGCAAGCTTGTGAACAGAACAGAGCAGAACATCTTTTATTGTCATGGAGATCTACAAGGTTTATAGACACAAGTCAACAAAGTGGTAAGAAAAACAAGTCACTAATCATTCATGCAAACACATACTTTCCAAATGGTTCTTGAAATCGTCAAACTGTACTCCTTGGAACTAAATTATTGAAATACATTTTGATTATTAGATTAATCCTGTTGGTAAGTGGCTGGATTCTTGCACCTCTTTGGGTAGATTTACTTCTAGACCCTGAAACAGGATATAAGCATCTTTCACTCCACAATTAATTAAACAATCCTTCTTCTCTTGGGGTGCCTATATATAAACAAATCTCTTATACGGCCTGATGTAATGATCATTGACTCTTGAGTCTGCAAAGAGCTTGATATCAGCAACTGCCTGGGTTCACACATTCGGCCTTGGTTTATAGTCTCATCCACGTGTGTGTATGTATGTGTGTATGTATGTGTGTGTGTGTGTGTGCGTGCGTGTGTGTGCGTGTGTGTGTGTGTGTGTGTGTGTGTGTGTGTGTGTGTGTGTGTGTGTGTGTGTGTGTGTGTGTGTGTGTGTGTGTGTGTATGTGTGTGTGTGTGTGTGTGGTGTTTTGGCAGATGTGTGTGTTGGAAGGACGGGGGGTAAGTGGTTTGTGCATACTCCAACCAACATTTTCTCTTAAAAAACTTCAATCTGTCTTAAAGTTATTTGCATTTATTTAAACTTACCTTCAGTGGCTGTTCATACTCTCTTTGCCAAATATATTCAGTCTGCTTGGTTTGTACATAATCTGTACAATCGTATCAAAAGATTACAGCAGCAAACGTGTCGAAACAAAATTGACCTCGTCTGTTGGTCAGATCAGGATTCAATGGCATTTGCCCAGGTATAGACCATCTTTTCAACCAAAGCATAATAAACATATCAATCCACAGAGTCAGTATGCAGAATTGTAACACACGAAAGCTGTTAACATACAATATAGGGAAGCAGGGAGTGGTTTATGGAGTATGTAGTAACACCACCAATTATTGTACAATGCGCTTAGAGGTACCTCCAGGTATGTATGCACATGTTAGACTCCAAAGATTGTCCCGCCAGTGCCATCCTAACAGTTGGCAGACATATGTAAGAGGATGTCACAGTCATTGGTATAGGAAGATCCAAATACTCTGCAGTGACAGTCTTGATGTTGACTATCTCACCTCCAATGATAACTGCACACGTGTACTGCATATGAGCAATCCTGTGGTTGAAATTCTTATAGGAGCAACTAAACGCAGCAATTCAGTGATAAAACACATCTCTCAGTCTTCTGTTTATATGACAATACCCTATGTTTTAGATGAAACAAAATTTACAGAAGCCATAAAATTGTCCCCTGGAAATGTCATTGTAGTCAGTGTTCGGCAGTCCCATCGACCATACGACTGTTCTTTTCACACCATGAAACTGTCCTATAGAAAGCCAAACACTTCCTCTTTTAACCCTGTAAGTATCTGTACGAATAGTTTATCACCAGCTTCTGTAGTGGGTTCCTCACATCTTCAGGTAGAGTTCATGTTTTCTCCATGGAGGCATCACTATCTCAAACTATATTTTGGCGGTGTTTCTGTAAGGGCCCAACCCTTCAAACTGCCCAGTGGCCTGTTCAACTGCTCAGTGAAGCATTACGCTGAATTTATCCATCACCTGGGCTGCAATGTGAAAGCAGAGTGTGAGGACGGTCGTGATGAGACAGAACACTGTGCCTTCAGCAGTCCTGCCTGTCAGGGGTGGGTGGCCTCAAGGAACAAATGCTTTAAACTGATCTTAGAAAATGACTACATACCTCTAAAGATTAGGTCTTTCAAATGCCAGAAAGTGAAGGGAACATTGGCTTCAATAAAAACAAAGCAGGAAGCATTTGACTCACTTGCCATTTTCAAATTTTTTTCTAATATAAAGGTAACATTAGGTTACATCCTAGGTTGGGATGACTCACTGTTTATGTACAGTAAATTTCGTAAATGGATAGATGGTACTATGATCTATTACATGATCCATGCCATACAAAACAATGAGCGAGGCCCCTCACGTACTCTTCGTTCAACTCAATTTGTTCCTCTGTCAACGATTAAAAGTATCACTAGCATAAACGAAGTGAAAATTGGGGAAATCTTATGTGAAGCTAGAACATCTACACATAATGTGAAGTCTCCACAAATCATGCTGACCCATTTCCATCAGCTCCATGTTGTCTCCACAAACACCCTTCAGCGTTTGTTTCTGTGTGCAAGTCACCAGTCCACACATGATTTTCTGCTTTGTGATCCTAAAACTCCATGCAGTAACACAAGACATTCTGTCTTTTGCCCATTTCAAAATGTAAATCACACACTAAACAGCACCTTGCATATGACAAAAGTGGCTTATCCTGTGAGGGTCACTTTCACATATGCCATGTTTACATGCAGTGGTGAAAAAGGTATCGTGCAGTACACATTTGTGTGTAATCACCGACAAGACTGTCTTGACAATAGTGATGAATCCTTCTGTGAACATCCTCACAACACTGGTTTCCTTTGCTCTAATGGACAGTATGTCCTGCATGGCCAGCGATGCAATGAGTACTCGGACTGTGTGGATGACTCTGATGAGAAAGACTGTGAGGAAATCTGGCGTTTCCGTTATTATCATGTCAAATTCATGGATGGGCATAAATTGCCACCCCTCTATGTCAACCTAGATGGAAGTGGCTATTTTACATTTAATGCAATAACATCTGATGAACGTTGTCCTGACAGTCATTACCTCTGCACATCTGAACCTGTCATCTGTCTTCCTATCTACACTCGATGCAATGGATTTTCTGACTGCACCTATGGGGAAGATGAAGAGGACTGTGACAGTGTGACATGTTCTGGCTTGTACCAGTGTCGAGCTTCCACAGTTTGTCTGCATGGAGATCATCTGTGTGATGGCTGGGGTCAGTGTCCACAGCGGGATGATGAACTGATGTGTGACTTTACCTGCCCTGAAGGTTGTCTGTGTGCAGGTCTCTCCTTCCTGTGTGATGACCCCTTCCCTGCTGAAACCTTCCCTCTGCTGCGGTACTTGGATGCCACAGGATCCATGATGTCACTGGAAGATCTTATGAGAAACACATATCTTATTCATCTTAGTTTGTCTCATTGTTCTATCAGTAATATCTCATCCGTCAAACTACCTAACTTGCAATACATAAGCATTTCTAACAACTACATTGTATCTGTCGCAATAACTGTTTTTCTGGAGCTACCAAATCTTCGATATTTGTATGTAAAAAACAACCCCCTCAGACAAATCATCAATGACAAAGTTAAATGTGTGCATCATGCCTTGAGGAAGATTGATTTGTCAAACTCGCATTTCAAAGTGCTAGACGATGAATTATCCATATACTTACCTCAGGTCAAGTCCTTGAACTTATCTTTCTCTGCCATTGAAACCATCAAAACTAATGCTTTCCAAACACTTCCACAATTAAAGGAGTTGGACATACAAGCTAACCCACTCATCAACTTTCCTTTCAGTTTCTTAAAAGGATCACATTATTTAAACAGAATTGTTTCATCTAATTACAGAATCTGCTGTCAGAGTGTACTTCCCACACAATCAGACACAATGAAATGCGTTGGCCCCGATGTTGCAATTCCTTCATGTGGAATGTTGATCCCAAATGATGAGTACAAAATTTTGTTTTGGCTGCTAAGCGTTTTCGCCATTTTAGGAAATGTGATCTGCTTCATAGCAATAAAAACAGTCACAAATATCTTTGGAAAGAAGTTTGCAAAACAAGTTGCTCACCTACAATTTGCTAACATGTGTATGGGAGGCCATATCAGCATCACTATGGTGGCAGATCATATACTTCAAAACCATTTTCTTGAATATGAAATGACGTGGACGAATAGCCTTGCCTGCATGATCTCTGGTTTCCTTTCCCTTTTGTCCAGTGAAGTGTCAGTTCTGATCATCTGCTTCATGGTGTTAGATCACGTCAATCTCTTCTGCTTCCAAGACAGTAGATGCACGTTCAACAAACCTGCTTGTGCAGCCATGTTCATGATGATCTGGTGTGTTGGAGCTCTGTTATCACTGGTACCATATCTTCCTGGACTGTCACACTGGGGCCTCTATGGCCAGTCCGGTCTGTGTCGTCTGGCTTTATTTGATCACTACCCTCATGACACAGAGATCAGATGGTTCACTGTCACTGTAGTTGTCAATTTTGTTGTGTCGTTAATAATTGTTAGTGGACAGGCTGCTGTTTATAAGGCCATTCCCATGTACAGAATAGTGTTGGAGCACACCAAGAGATCCTATTATTCCTCAGCTCACCTTTTGGGGAAGATGGCAGTCACAGATGCTGTTTGCTGGTTTTCTTTTGGGTTTGCTATGGTGATGAGTTCACAAGGAGTTTCCATTTTTAACACATTCCATGGCACGTTGGTTGTTGTTGTGCTACCTTTCAACTCTGCCCTGAACCCGCTTATCACCATGTGGTATATTGTCACACAACAGAAGTTGCTGCTTAAAGAAGAGAAATTATTCAAAATGCTAAAACTCCGCATTACCCAGCATGAAACCAAATCTCGCAGTAAATGACAAAGAAGTCAAGAAACAAAGAGATAGACGATAAGAAAAGTACCTGTTTGAAATGCTGATATTACAAATCATACAGTAAAAAAAACACATGGAGCTTGTTTGCAATAAAAAAATAATAATAATCAGCCTCGAAAAGTGATCATTGCTTTTCAATGTCTACCATCAGGGTAAACATGATTTCTGCCACATTTTTTCGGGGGAGGAGGGGTAGGAGTACTTTGACCAACTTCTAAAAGAAAAGCTCGCCATATATTTCGATTCAGGTGTTGGAATGGCCATACAAGGTATGGCTAGGACAGAAAGATGGAAATGAGTTGTGATAAATAGCAGGTCCCAAAGGTCACAGAAGATCAGGCAAAAAAAATCTACCATATTAAAGAAAGAAGAGCAAGATGTGAATGTGTTCTGGGAGAACCTGAACATAAAGACACCGGAAAGTAACTTGCAAACATAAAAAAATTGAACACTTAAATGCTTTTGCTCTGTGTCATTCTACAAGAATAGGCCTACTTCATTGTCCGTGTTCCCTTGCCATGCTAAGCTTTAAGTATGGTCTGAATGGCTAGGTCTGCCATCTGTTGCAGTAACCCTGCCAGTCCCCATAGCTTTTCATAGCTGGGCTGGGCCATGTCTGGTATCTTAGAGAATAGCAGGTAGGACAAGACTACAGGATATGAGGAGGGGGTTGTGGACCTGTGCCACAGGAGCACTGGTCAGTGTGGGTCATTTTGGGGTGGTGAAGATGGGATAGGGGCTGGCAGTGTCCTGGTCGTAGTCTAAAGACGACTTCAGCAGGTCTGAATATATAACTCAAGGGTGTTGTACTTTTCATCCTCTGGCCTGATGTCTGGGTGCTGACACCATGCTTTCCTGAAGCTGCTTCTCAGGATTATCCTTGCCTCACTGTAGGACACTGAGTGGGCTGGCTGCTCCAAGTTGCTGCCTGCCTTGGAGAGGCAGTCCACCTCTTTGTTCCCCCTATACCACAATGGAAAGGGATCTATTGCAACACAGCTACAGTCCTCTGGCTGAGGAGGCTTAGTTCTTGCTTGATGTTTCTTAGGATCTGCTTTCCCCCTGGTGCCTGAAGACTGCAGGATGGACTTGCTGTCAGTCAAAACACTGTGTAGGTTGGAAGTGTGCCTCCTGGTTGAAAGTCTGGGCTGCAAGTAGCAGAGCACAGGCCTCAGCATGGTCATTGGTGAACAGGGTGCCTGTGGCTAGAGACTTCCTGATGATTCTGACATCAGGGAATCTGGTGTACTCCCTGCTTCCTCCATTTTTCAACACCTCTTCAGCAGACTCATCTGCACATGCTATGCTCAGGCAATGGGAGGGTATTTAGTGTTCAGAGCTTTCAGTGTCAATGACTTTAGTTCAGCAGCTGTGTTGCAGTCTTTGCTCCCAACACATGGGATGTTGAGCGTGATGGCTATGGCGTCTGTCTGTCAGTCCTCAAAGTCTTGGGGAGATTCAGTTGTAAGGCTGGTTGCTGACAGAGGATGGTGGTGTTTCCTCTCTAGAGCATAGGTTAGATAGTTAGTGCTCTGTCACTTTAGTAGGTTTTTCATGGGCGGTTTCAGTTTGGGGAGTGGGTAGGGGGGTAAGGGCATGAGGAGAATTTCTTCAGCTTCTGGTTTTTCTTGAAGAGTTTTTCCTGTCTCCTGAAAGGAAGCCCATCCTTTTCTCCATGGTTGACACCTGTAACAAGAATACAATCTTTATGGCCACCATTTCTTCAAGGGAAAACATGGTGAAAAGAAAGAAAGGCAGACTTCCAATTGCATGTGATGAGACTGTAAGGAGCATCAGCGGCTTGAATGTGTAAGAAGCTGTCCACATAAGTCCAGAAGGGCCCGCATGAGGAGCAGGATAGTGTCATGGAATGCTGTGGCCAATTGCAGCAGGGTGGAACCGGGAGATATAATTGTGACCAGCTCACAGTAAGAATGCCCCTTGTACAGCCATATCAGGCTGTGCAGCTCACAAGAGGAGCTGTGAAGACATACCATTATTTTCCCAGACACATCTGGCAGTGAAAATCTAAGGAGAGAAGAGAATGCCACAGTCATTAATAATAAAAAAAATCATGCATTTTTCTGTATTACATGTTCAAGATCAGAGGACTCATCCAGGTCTGAATTTATTATACAACTAGTATGTCTACGTCTGACTATGCTGGTGTGTGTGTGTGTGTGTGTGTGTGTGTGTGTGTGTGTGTGTGTGTGTGTGTGTGGTGTGTATGCATGGGACAAGTGTGTTTGTGTGTGTGTGTGTGTGTGTGTGTGTGTGTGTGTGTGTGTGTGTTGTGTGTGTGTGTGTGTGTGTGTGTGTGTGTGTGTGTGTGCATAGGATAAGTGTGTGTGTGTGTGTGTGAACAACTCAAGTGTTCTTTCTAGGAAATGTATTGTTTTGTTCCCAGCACCCATCCTTTACCTGTATAATTATCTGGTAGGCAGCATAAAAAAACATTCGCTTGTAATCATATGTTTGTCTATTCATCCTGGAAAAAAAGCACGTTTGCTCATCTTATTGGAGCTTTTGTTTTGAGGGGGGGAGGGGGGTTGTCTTTGTTTTTTTGTTTTTTTGTTCAGTTAGTTTCCTTATCCCACCTCTTCCTGATAATCATAATAACAATAATCATGATTGGTAAGTGGGGTAGCTTAGTGGTTAGAGCATTAGGCTCGTGATCTGACAGCCTAGGATCAAGCCACCACGGATGTGCCCATTCCAGGAGACTTTTTCTTTGGAGTTAATATCAGTACTGAGTCCACTCTTCCTGAAAATCCTCAGATGAGACTATAAACCCAGGTACCGCCTGCTAACGCACCAGAACATCTTGCTCACAGTTAAAAACACGTTCTGCTTTTTGGAAGAATAGGCTATTTCATGGTGACAGCAATGCATGATTTGTTGTTGTTGTTGTTTTAAAATGCATGCATACAAGTTGGAATGTAGCTGCCTTAGTGGTGGGTCACAGTGGCCGCATATGCAAAACCTTACCAGTGGTGATCATGAAGCTTTAGTCGAGGAACTAAAAAAAACAAAAGATCAATTGTTCTCTTACCCTCCTTGCATAAGTGAGAAAATTCCACTTTCAGCCCATATTATCTGAAAGTCATTTAGTGAGCTAGATACTCTGAAAAATTGCAAGTCTATGTCACATATCTCATTTCTTCTATAGATGATTTTCTACCCCTTGCCTACCCCATGATAGGTTGACCATCATGTGCCTTTGCAGTGGTAATGCCCCATGAGGGTTCATCCCTCATCATAGTTCAGGGATTTTCCCAGAAATTCTACATCATGGCTGATGCATAAATACCAGCTAATGGTCTTCTATGATACCTTTTACTCATGAATAGACATGAGTGATAGCTCAGTTTTCTGCTGAATATTGGCAATCGGCCCTGCAACAGGGGAGGGGTGGGAGGAGGGGCTTGTCAATTCAGACATGGGCAAAAGCAGATGAAATGGCGACAGTGATGAACAACTAAGACCTAGTAACCCAAACCAATGACAGACATATGCTAGGATAGGTCAGTTTTACGCTACTAAACAGGTTGTTGACGTTTTACTTGACTCAGACTTTGACAACATCAATGATCTGCTGTCTCATGATTCATTTGACAATAATGACAACAATGAAGGTATGACTGACACAGCCACAACAGTCATAATACACAGTAGGCTTGATGCAAAGGCAGGCTGAGCAAGAGGAGGGAGCAGAAATCAAGAGTGAGAGCAAAACAGAGCATGAGAGAGAACCAACTGATGAAATTTACCAGATATGTGCAGAGGAGGCAGAGCACATGGGAAATGTAGATTGAGGGGGTGGGGTTGTTTTGTACAGGGAAGGGTTACTTGTGCCAGTAGAGGTAGTGATAGAGGGAGGGGTAGGGCAAGAGGGGGAGGGAGAGTAACAGCTGGGATTAGGAATTTTGATGAAAGCAGGCTGTTTGTACCAAATCCAGAATTGATGGTCAAATAAAACAAAAAAAATCACTGGCATTTATGACATCTGTGTGTGTATGTCTCTCTCTCTCGCTGTGTCTCTTTCTCTCTCTGTATCTCTCTTTCTCTGTGTCTCTCTTTCTCTGTGTCTGTCTCTCTGTCTGTCTGTCGGTTGGTTGGTTGCTTGGTTGCTTGGTTGGTTGGTTGGTTGCTCTCTCTCTCTCTCTCTCTCTCTCTCTCTCTCTCTCTCTCTCTCTCTCTCTCTCTCTCTCTCTCTCTCTCTCTCTCTCTCTCTCTCTCTCTCTCTCTCTCTCTGTGGCAATGACAGAGTGCTGACGTGCTGAATGGCTCTCCCTTTTGAATGAACATTTGTGCATGTTTAAGTAGACAGATCTTCGTCATTTTTGGCAGACATGTGTCTAGTGACTGTGTGCATCAAACTGTGCTGGTGAATTAGTTAAAGGACCTGTAAATAGTATGTAAATAGTATTTGAATTATTACATGAAAGAAAGAAGGACTGAATTACAGCTGCCAGTTAAGAGTGCATTGCTTCTCCCTCCCCTGAAATTGACTGCAGTTGCACATGCGTAAACTTCGTGATCTACAAGAGGTAAAATGCTGTGCCATGTTACTGGGTGAGTAGTGACATTTGTGATGTGTATATGCAGATTCTCAGGTTGTGACCTGTATCTGTGTCCTCACCTCTTGGATGACAAAACACAGGCGTCTGAAAATTTATTTTGAAACATAATCATAAAAATCCATAGGCACTTGTAAGATGTCACAAAATATACCTGCACCATTACCAAACAACATGTTCCATTTCCTTGACTGGCACTTTGTGCAAATGCAGCAAGGTCTACAGCAACACTTAAATGGAATAAAAAATGACATGGATGAAAAATTCAGCAATCTGGAGAGCAATATGTCATGCTTTCTTGCTGAAATCAGAGAACTGAAAGAAAACGTTGTTATCAATACTGAGGACATTAAAGAGCTGAAAGAAGACAATTCAACAATGATGGACCAATTAGAGACACTGGAAAGAAGGTCAGAGTTGACAGAACAAGACACAAAAGCTTACAATCTGAGATTTATGGGTGTAGATGAATATAGCAATGAAGATGAATACACAACAGGTCAAATCATCATTGACATTCTCAATGACCATTCCCCTGAACCAGACTGGTGTCAAGATGACATCTCCAGAGCATTTCGCATTGGGAGACCACAGCACCACAGCAATAATGCTCGGCCCATTTTGGTCCGATTTTGTCGCTATGCTGACAAGTTAGCAATTCTGTCAGACAAAGAGCTGAGAGACAGCCTGAGGGGCAGTGGCATAAGAGTGGCTGCGGATCTCACAATGCACCAAAGAAACATGATAGACTTTCATCGTGGACAAGGCAAAATTGCCTACATATATAACGGAAAGCTACATGTCAGAGACAGACAGGCACCCAGCTTTGGCAGGAACAGCAATAATGCAGACTATCCTTATTATTACCACCATCAGGAAGAGAATGGCAGAAATAGTCAGCATCCCAGTGGTCCTCAGGCTGAGAGGAGGTCTCTGTCACACGACAATGAGGGGTCTCTGTCACGCTACACTGAGGGGTCTCGGTCACGCTACAATGAGGGGTCTCGGTCACGTTACAATGAGGGGTCTCTGTCACGCTACAGTGAGCAGCCTCAACGTCACTCTGCAGCCAGACAGGGCAGCTTTGGGGCAGTGGACAGACACTACAGGAGACCTGAGCAGCCTCATCAACCCAGGCCTTGGAGATATGGAAGTGTATCTCAGGAACGGGAAGCAAAGAATCTTCCCACCAGCAATCCAAGACGGGAGGGCAGGGACAGGATGCTCCCCCGCCACCAGGACTACAAGGAAAAAAACAAGTGTACCTGTCACCCTGGTGCACGTCTGTACAGTGATGTGACCAGGTATGGTCAAACTGGTGGACAGACTGTTAGTGAGCATCGAAGGGTGGTGATGATAAAAAACAGTGGCATAAACTCATCTAGAGATGTCCGTAGCTACAAATCAAGAAGGGAACAGGATAAAAGACCTGAGCAATCTCTGCAGAACATCAGGCAGGCAGTGACATCCCCCGTGCAGGAGTATGAGCATGACACTCCTGACTACAATGACAAACAGCAAAATATGACAGTGAATGACTCTTCACAACCAGATGTTTCACATAATGAGGACACTGACAATGATGACATTGATGACAAAGAAGATGACAACAGTGACAGACAGGAAGAAAAGTTAGTCACAGGTATTTGTGATGATGAAGCAACAGAGCATAGTGGTAGAATGTTCCCATCTAATATGACCAGTGTTAACACAGAAGCTGATGAAATTACCATGACTGACAGTCAAAGACAAGAGATAGCTGACACAAATGAACAGCTGAATACAAAAGAATCAGACTCAGAAGACAACTTTGGCCATCCTAATCTGACAGATGAGACTGTACAAGAAATAACAGAAACAGAGGAAGCAACAGCCGACAACATGACAAGTGGACGTGACTTAGAACAAGGTGGTACCATGATGATTGGTGATGGTTGTTACAGGTCTAATAGGAGTGGAGTGTCCCAGTCAAGGGACTCCACCTCCTTCCCATGACTTGCGTCCCAGGCGGACTGCATCCAGCTCACGAGTCTCACACCTGAGTCAGAGCAAAACTGCAGCAAGGTCAAAGAGCCAAAGCAGTATCATTGACTCATTCAAAAAAGACTCTGGCAAGCACCTAGGGAACAGGCATCAACCTCAGCCTAAAGGTCAGTCTAAAAAGAATGGTGCCTCACACACCAACAAATAGGAAATCGGCCAGGCCACAATACCAGGTAGTAAATCACCAGTATTAACATCTGGGACATTGACAAATCCTTATGTACATAGTGTAAATATAAAATGTGTTAAATTTCTCAACTATAATGTTAATGGCCTTTTGCAAAAATTAGAAAACACTGACTTTATTGATTTTCTAGTGTCATATGATTTTCTATGTCTTACTGAAACTTTCATAGCATTTGATTTTGAATCAGCTTTATTTGATGACTTTGTAATATTTACTTCTAAAGCAAAAAAGTTGTCCCATCAAGGAAGATACTCTGGTGGAGTTATTGTAATGGTTAGAAAATCTTTTGCTGATGCTATTACCCATATACAGATAGAACATGAAAATACGATAGTTACAAAAATTTACAAAGATCTTTTTTCTACAGACAAAAACATAATGATGCTTTGTTCATATATTCCACCTTGCGATTCCTTATTTTGGAAGTCACAACAAAACTATGGTATTGAATTAGTAGACCAATGTATAACAGATTTATATGAACTTCATGGTGATTTCTCCATTCTACTGAGTGGAGATTTCAATGCAAGAACTGCTGGGAAAAACTACACCTTTAATGGGGACAGCAGTGATTTTGAAGACATGGCAGTCTCTGAGTACAGCCTCTTTCCAAGAAAATCTCAAGACAATAACTGTAACAACTTTGGTGAACAGCTCATTGAATTGTGTAATATGCACGACTGTGTCATATTGAATGGCCTGAGTGACCCAGATTTTGATGATAACTGTACATTTATTGGATGTTCTGGTGAAAGTACTGTTGATTATTTTATTGTGTCTGTGGAACTATATTCATCTGTCCATATTTCAGCCTTAGAAATAAAGAGTAGTATAGAATCAGACCATTTGCCAGTATGTATGGAAGTAGAGGTAAGTAAAGTAAATAATGTTTATCATATCAAAGAAAAACAAAATGGAGAGAAAGTACGACAAAAGTTTGTTTGGAATGAAGCATTTACAAATGAGTTTATCAAATTATGGGAAGGTAAAGATATCAAAGAAAAAATGTTGATAGCAACAAATGATTTAGAGAGAGATGTAGACAGGGCTCTTAATATATTTGTACAGTGTTTAAAAGATGCCAGCAGATGTATGATAAAGCAAATTGGTTTTGACAGAAAGAGGAGATCACCATGGTTTGATGATGAATGTAAAAAAGTAAAACAAGAAACTAGGAAAAAGCTTAACCACTTTAGAGAGACTAGAAAAGAAGAAGATAGAAAGATTTATGTCCAATCACGAAAGAAGTATAAACAGTTGTTAAAAATCAAGAGACAAACATATAACAGGAAACAAACTGAAATGTTAGTAAATCAGGTGAACAGTCCCTCCAATTTTTGGAAGGAATTAAGAAGAATAGGCTATGTGAATAAGAAAAAGGTTGCAAACAATATAATGACTGATGACTGGTTTAACCACTTTAAAAACATTTTTCAGGGTAAAAGTGATGAAAGTATTGATGCATGTAACTTTACATTTGATATATCTGAGGAAGCCGACCATATTCTAAATAAAGAAATCTCAGAGGTACAAGTTACTCAGGCTATTGGAAGACTGAAAAACAACAAAGCCAGTGGAATTGATGATATTTCTGCAGAAATGCTAAAGAATGGAGGTGTGACTGCAAATATGTTTTTGACTCAGTTATTTAATAAAATATTTAATCAAGGAATCTACCCTCAGGAATGGTCGAAAGCCATAATCATTCCTTTATATAAGAAAGGAGACCCTGAGGATGTAGATAACTATAGAGGAGTGTCTCTTTTAAGTGCAGTTTCTAAATGTTATACAACAATATTAAATGCTCGTTTGTATGATTGGGTAGAAAGCAGTAATATAATTTCAGAATGTCAGGCAGGTTTTCGTCGAAAATATTCTACCATTGACCAAATCTTTACTTTATATGCAACTATTCAAAATATTATGAATAAAAAAGGTAGAAAACTGTATGTGGCCTTCATAGATTTTAAGAAAGCATTTGATTCAGTTCAACATGATAAGTTATTGCAATGTATTAATGCCCAGGGTGTAAAAGGTAAATGTTTTGCATCGCTGAGAGCTATGTATATGTCATTATCAGCATGTATACGAACGAATAATGTGCTAACCAACATGTTTCAAACCCCCATGGGGGTAAGACAGGGATGTGTTCTTAGCCCCACACTGTTTTGTATTTTTATTAATCAGTTAGCAAACAGCATGAAAGAAAAAGGCAAGCATGGGGTTCAAATGTATCCAGATATTTTTGAACTGTTTATTTTATTATTTGCTGATGACGTTGCATTACTGTCAACCACACCCACTGGTTTACAGAATCAACTTAAGGTCTTAGAAACTTGTTGTAATGATTTGAAACTAAGCGTAAATATTGATAAAACTAAGATTATGGTATTTCGGAAAGGGGGGTTCTTAGGAAAACATGAAAAATGGTTCTTAAATAATAAAAAGCTAGAGGTAGTTAACAGTTATTGTTATCTGGGTTACAACTTTACATCTATGGTAAGTGCAAAGAGAGGTACATTACATTTGTTCACCAAAGGGAAAAAAGCAGTTTTACAACTCAATAAAGTTTTTCAGAAATACAAAGAAATTTTATCCATCACCTGGGCTGCAATGTGAAAGCAGAGTGTGAGGACGGTCGTGATGAGACAGAACACTGTGCCTTCAGCAGTCCTGCCTGTCAGGGGTGGGTGGCCTCAAGGAACAAATGCTTTAAACTGATCTTAGAAAATGACTACATACCTCTAAAGATTAGGTCTTTCAAATGCCAGACAGTGAAGGGAACATTGGCTTCAATAAAAACAAAGCAGGAAGCATTTGATTCACTTGCCATTTTCAAATTGTTTTCTAAAATGATGGTAACATTAGGTTACATCCTAGGTTGGGATGACTCACTGTTTATGTACAGTAAATTTCGTAAATGGATAGATGGTACTATGATCTATTACATGATCCATGCCATACAAAACAATGAGCGAGGCCCCTCACGTACTCTTCCTTCAGCTCAATTTGTTTCTCTGTCAACGATTACAAGTATCACTAGCATAAACGAAGTGAAAATTGGGGAAATCTTATGTGAAGCTAGAACATCTACACATAATGTGAAGTCTCCACAAATCATGCTGACCCATTTCCATCAGCTCCATGTTGTCTCCACAAACACCCTTCAGCACTTGTATCTGTGTGCAAGTCACCAGTCCACACATAATTTTCTGCTTTGCGATCCTAAAACTCCATGCAGAAACACAAAATACTCTGTCTTTTGCCCATTTCAAAATGTAAATCACACACTAAACAGCACCTTGCATATGACAAAAGTGGCTTATCCTGTGAGGGTCACTTTCACATATGCCATGTTTACATGCAGTGGTGAAAAAGGTATCATGCAGTACACATTTGTGTGTAATCACCGACAAGACTGTCTTGACAATAGTGATGAATCCTTCTGTGAACATCCTCACAACACTGGTTTCCTCTGCTCTAATGGACAGTATATCCTGCATGGTCAGCGCTGCAATGAATACACAGACTGTGTGGATGACTCTGATGAGAAAGATTGCGAGGAAATTTGGCGTTTCCTTTATTATCATGTAACAATCAGGGATGGGAATAAATTGCCGCCCCTTTATGTCAACCTAGATGGTAGTGGCTATTTTACACATAATGCAATAACATCTGATGGACGTTGTCCTGACAGTCATTACCTCTGCACATCTGAACCAATCATCTGTCTTCCTATCTACACTCGATGCAATGGATTTTCTGACTGCACCCATGGGGAAGATGAAGAGGACTGTGACAGTGTGACATGTTCTGGCTTGTACAAGTGTCGGGCTTCCACAGTCTGTCTTCATGGAGATCATCTGTGTGATGGCTGGGGTCAGTGTCCACAGCAGGATGATGAACTGATGTGTGACTTTACCTGCCCTGAAGGTTGTCTGTGTGCAGGTCTCTCCTTCCTGTGTGATGACCCCTTCCCTGCTGAAACCTTCCCTCTGCTGCGGTACTTGGATGCCACGGGATCCATGATGTCACTGGATGATCTTATGAGAAACACATATCTTATTCATCTCAGTTTGTCTCATTGTTCTATCAGTAATGTTTCATCCGTCAAACTACCTAACTTGCAATACATAAGCATTTCTAACAACTACATTGTATCTGTCGCAATAACTGTTTTTCTGGAGCTACCAAATCTTCGATATTTGTATGTAAAAAACAACCCCCTCAGACAACTCACAAATGACAAAGTTAAATGTGTGCATCATGCCCTGAGGAAGATTGATTTGTCAAACTCACATTTCAAAGCGCTTGATGATGAGTTATCCATATACTTACCTCAGGTCAAGTCCTTGAACTTATCTTTCTCTGCCATTGAAACCATCAAAATTAGTGCTTTCCAAACACTTCCACAATTAAAGGAGTTGGACATAAAAGCTAACCCACTTATCAACTTTCCTTTCAGGTTTTTAAAAGGATCACATCATTTAAACAGAATTGTTTCATCTAATTACAGAATCTGCTGTCAGAGTATACTTCCCACACAATCAGACACAATGAAATGCTTTGCCCCTCATGTTGCATTTCCTTCATGTGGAACGTTGATCCCAAATGATGAGTACAAAACTTTGTTTTGGCTGCTAAGTATGTTCGCCATTTTAGGAAATGTGATCTGTTTCATAGCAATAAAAAAGTCACAAATATATTTGGACAGAAGTTTGCAAAACAAGTTGTTCACTTACAATTTGCTAACATGTGTATGGGAGGCCATATCACCATCACTATGGTGGCAGATCATATACTTCAAAACCATTTTCTTGAATATGAAATGACATGGACCAACAGCCTGGCCTGCATGATATCTGGTTTCCTTTCCCTTTTGTCCAGTGAAGTGTCAGTTCTGATCATCTGCTTCATGGTGTTAGATCACGTCATTCTCTTCTGCTTCCAAGACAGTAGATGCACATTCAACAAATCTGCTTGTACAGCCATGTTCATAATGATCTGGTGTGTTGGAGCTCTGTTATCACTGGTACCATATCTACCTGGACTGTCACACTGGGGCCTCTATGGCCAGTCCGGTCTGTGTCGTCTGGCTTTATTTGATCACTACCCTCATGGCCCAGAGTTCAGATGGTTCACTGTCACTGTAGTTGTCAATTTTGTTGTGTCGTTAATGATTGTAGGTGGACAGGCTGCTCTTTATAAGGCCATTCCCAGGTACAGACTTGTGTTGGAGCACACCAAGAGATCCTATTATTCCTCAGCTCACCTTGTGGGGAAGATGGCAGTCACAGATGCTGTTTGCTGGTTTTTCTTTGGGTTTGCTATGGTGATGAGTTCACAAGGAGTTTCCATTTTCAACACGTTCCATGGCACATTGGTTGTTGTTGTTCTACCTTTCAACTCTGCCCTGAACCCGCTTATCACCATGTGGTATATTGTCACACAGCAGAAGTTGCTGATTAAAGAAGATAAATTATTCAAAATGCTAAAACTCCGCATTACCCAGCATGAAACCAAATCTCGCAGTACATGACAAAGAAGTCAAGAAACAAAGATGAACGATAAGAAAGTACCTGTTCAAAATGCTAAGATTGCACATCATACAGCAAAAAACAAAATGCAGCTTGTTTGCAATAAATAAACAAATAATCAGCCTGGAAAAGTGATCAATGCTTTTCAATGTCTATTATCAGGGTAAACATGATTTCTGTGATATTTTGGGGGGAGAGGGGGGGTTGTAGTACTTTGATCAACTTCTAAAAGATAAGCTTCCCATATACTTTGATTCAGGATTTGGAATGGCCAGATAAGGTATAGCTTGGAAAGAAAGATGGAAATGAGTGGTGACAAATAGCAGATCCCAAAGGTCACAGAAGATCAGACACAAACAAATCTACCAAATTAAAGAAAAATGAGGAAAGTGTGAAAGCCCTGGGAGAACCTGAACATAAAGCCACCAAAAAGTAACTTGCAAACATCAATAACTGAAAACTAAAATGCTTTTGCCCTGTGTTATTCTACAACGAACATGCACACTTCTTCTGTGTTCCCTCGCCATGCTAAATTTTATGTCCGGCCTGGATGGCTAAGCTACAGTCTGTTGCAGTGACCCTGCCAGTCCCAATAGCTTTTCATAGCTGGGCTGGGCTACGTCTGGTGTCTTAGAGAATTGCAGTTAGGACAGGACTACAGGATGTGAGAAGGGGGTTGTGGACCTGTGCCATAGGAGCACTGGTCAGTGTGGGATATGTTGAGGTGGTGGATATGGGATAGGGGCTGGCAGTGCCCTGGTTTCAGTCCCAGATGATGACTTCAGCAGCTCTGAATATATAACTCAAGGATGTTTTACTTTTCATCCTCTGGCCTTATGTCCGGGTGCTGACACCATGCTTTACTGAAGCTGCTTCTCAGGATTATCCTTGCCTCACTGTAGGATACTGAGTGGGCTGGCTGCTCCAAGTTGCTGCCTGCCTTGGAGAGGCAGTCCACCTCTTTGTTCCCCCTATACCACAATGGAAAGGGATCTATTGCAACACCCCTACAGTCCTCTGGCTGTGGAGGCTTAGTTCTTGCTTGATGTTTCTTAGAATCTGCTTTCCCCCTGGTGCCTGTAGACTCTGCAGGATGGACTTGCTGTCAGTCAAAACACTGTGTAGATTGGAAGTGTGCCTCCTGGTTGAAAGTCTGGACTGCAAGT
>CM060345.1:36697644-36702644 GCA_030674155.1 Stramonita haemastoma
GCAACATGTATCTGTGTCGAAGTTATTACCAATGCTCATATTCTTGTTCAATGTCAAGATCTAAAAACAATTTTGCCTGTCTTCCCAGTTTGTTGCCTGGAGCAAATTCTTAAAGACACGCCTGTAATGAAAGATATTATACTGTCATTAACTCATAGTGCAATTATCAGATACCTTTAGTACACTGAAGTTTATTAGTTGTGGAAATTGCAAAGTTAGTGATTGAGCAGGGTCCCCCCCCCCCCCCCCCCCCCAAGGTATTGTTTATGCTTTATCTGTTTATATTTGTTTTTTGAGGATGATTAGCTTTATGTACATGTGTACCCCCCCCCCCTCACCAAACACACACACACACACACACACACACACACACACACACACACACAACACACACACACACACACACACACACACACACACACGCACAGATCGACACATACATGTACACCTTTCCGTCTGATATCACAATTTAGTGGAAGGACGTTGAACTGAAGAACTACTACTACTACTACTACTACTACTACTACTACTACTACTACTACTACTACTACTACTAGAACACACACACACACACACACGCACGCGCACCGCACGCACGCACGCACGCACGCACGCACGCACACACACACACACACACATACACACACACACACACATGCACGCACACACGTATACACACATGCAAATACGTGTATATACAGTATTCAAATAAACATGCCAGACTCTACATCACACAGTTTACAATCAATCTCAGTTAAAATGATTTCACAGCAGCTGTTTATTGAATAAAACCGTTTATTACAGTCACCCACATAAAACTCAATCATAAAAACCATTACAAAAACGGAAAACGAACATAACGTTAAAAATAACAGCAGTCAGTTTTCATCCTCATTATTGTCATGACTACCCTCCAACCCTCCCCCCCCCCCCCCCCTATAATACATTCAGCACCCCACCCACACTGTGTTATCTTCATCCTTATCATCATCACTGTTTCTATTGATTATTCCTCTTATGATGTTTGATTGCAAACACATTATCTTCTAGGGACTTAAAAAGAGATGTCACAGATGTCTGATCACAAGCTTGATGGTCTAACCACTCGGCCTATCTGCTCCCATGAAACATGTATGTGCATAGACACACTTATTCATGGCTCATGGTATATACATGGACACACTTATTCATGAATCATACATTCACTTCTCCATACCATTAAACATGAATGTACATAGACACATCCATTCATGGATTGTAAATTTAGTTCACATTTGCCAAATCCAAGCATTTGTTTATGAAAAGGAAACGTGAAGTGATCACAAGGGTCTCAACATTTTATTATTGGTTTTGATTAAACAATTTCAATTTTCTTGTTAAAAGTTGTTAAACAAAACGCTGTGAGTTTGAATAGGGATACTACATAAACTCTCAGTTATCATAATGAATGAAAAAGAGTGCATAATGCTTCATGCTATTAAAGTACAAATGCTGACAAGGGCAGTAATCTATCCTACCCGTTCATGACATTGCTCCACCATGAATCATTATCACCTATTTCAGGTAGGTGATTTCAGGATAAAGAGTAAAGCCCCTTTGTGCCTGGTGGCTGCACGGTGTATGGCTCTGTGTTAAAGTGTGTAATTTGTGTATTTTTCCTTTATTGTGTGGAGACAATTTTATATCATCGTGTGTATGTTTCCATCAGCACTCTATTGGTCAGAGCAGTTTTCTTTTTCATTGTATATTTTGTAAAATATTTCGATCTAAAATTTCGCATCTTTTTGAATATTTATGTTGTAAATAATGGACAAATGATCTGTTAACTTTGCTTCACTGGTCCTTGCGACCCATGCTACCCTGACCCTGCTGCCCCGTCAAAAACTGCACGTGTTGCACGAATTCAAATTCCCTCCACCACCACCCTGCAGTATTTGTTACTCAGTTACTATGCCACAAACCCCTGCCGATATGAGAGCTTTGCTCTCTGAATATGGCCACAAACAAAACAAACTTGACAATAGCACACAACGCCATATTGCCGACTTGGGCCTCAACCGCCGAAAAACAAGAGGAGGAAAACTTGCGGGCAGACATCACCGCCTGTGGTGCGCTTCTCTTCCACCTGTCTCTCCAGCCACCCCTGACGTCACTTCCTTAACAACTGAAACCACTGACCACACTTCTTCACCTCCCTGTCGTCCCTCTGCTTCAGACATCTCCATGCTGCTTTCCTCTACACGTCACCGTCACCCCTCTAGTACTTTTTTTCTGTTGATGATTCTTCCTCTGTGCATGACTCTGGCTGCCTTCCTCTACACGTCACTGTCACCCCTCTAGTACTTTTTCTGTTGATGATTCTTCCTCTCTGCATGACTGGCGATACCCTTTCAGACTGCAGTGTGTATCAAAGTCCCTAATCCCCCAACTGACCCAGTTCTACCACCACCCTCTACACCCACCTCACCACTCAAACTCTTCTCTGTTCTCCCACAGTTCACATCTCTACCATCGCCTTCATCTTCGTCCTCTCTCTGCTGCCCTAACTCACCACTTTCTTCATCCTCTCTGTCTCCCTCAAACCTCCTACATATTTGTCTACACAATGTACAATCTGTCTGCCCAGATGGATAGGCCGATTTTCTTTCTGATTTTATTTCTGAAAAAAAAACATTGATCTCACATTTCTCACAGAAACTTGGTTAAAACCGGAAGGCCACGAGCCTAAAATACAACAACTGACGCCGACTGGCTATAAGACTCTTTCCTTCCCTGGACTCTCCCGTGGAGGTGGCATCGCTGTCATCTACAAAGACACTCTGCATCCAGCGCTTTCTTTCTGCCACTCTCTTCCTTTCTCACCTGAATCTTTCGAAGTCTGTGAACTCAACCTTAGCTTACCCGGCCATTCTATTACTTTCTGCTGTCTTTACCGTCCACCTCCTAGCCGAAAGAACAATCTAACACCTTCAGTTTTCCACCAAGAGTTTCAGTCCGTCCTTGATCATTACAGCCTCTCTCCCAAGAAACTTATCATTCTTGGTGACTTTAATTTCCATTTCGACAACCAGTCTGCTCCTGATGTCAAGCGCCTTTCTCTTTCCTTATCTAACCACTCTCTTTCCCAGCTTGTAAATGAACCAACACATAGATCAGGCCACATCTTAGACTGGCTCATCACCGATGCCTCACTAGACCTCATCAAGTCTGTATCCGTCACTAACGAACTTCTTTCCGACCAATCTGCCATTCTCTTCTCTCTAAACATCGCTAAGCCTATCAAACAGAAAAAAGTGCGTCACCCGTCGCAATCGCAAGGCCATTGATATTCCAACTTTCTCTTTTCAAGCTGCCAAATGCCTATCAGAAACCCCTGAACATACTGACCCTTCTAAACATTATAATACCGTTCTTAGCCAACTGCTTGACGAGCATGCACCTCCTACTGACCATTTTCTGCCTGATAGGCCCTGTGCTCCATGGTACACTCACGATATCCTGATCGCAAAACACAAACGCCGACAACTAGAGCGGCAGTGGCGAAAGACAAAAACTGAAATAAACAAACAGCTCTTTCGAAAATAAATCAACAAAGTTAAAACCTTAATCCATTCAGCAAAGACAAAATACTATTCCGCTCAAGTTTTGATGCCACGTCTATGAAATCCCTTTTTTCCCTCATCTCAACTCTTCTTGGATCTACAAAGGCAAGCCCTCTCCCTACTGTCCATAGCCACTCTGAACTTCCTGCTATATTTTCTTCTTTCTTCTCTGACAAAGTCCGCAACATCGTTCCAAACTGGATCAAACTTCTTTCCAACCTGTGACTCCTGATCCCCAATTTACAGGCACTCCTTTCCTTTTCTTCCGTCCAACAACCGAGAAAGATATTCAGACAATTCTGAGAGAAATGACCATAAAATTATGCGATCTCGATCTGTACCTGCTTCCCTTTTCACTCAGTGTATTCCACAGCTTATTCCTACGATCACGAAAATAGTAAATTCATCACTTCTTTCCGGAAATTTCCCACCAGCTCTCAAAACCGTTATAGTCACACCTCTACTAAAAAAGCACGATCTCGACCCTAACATTCTGAAGAACTATAGACCTGTTTCTAACCTACCTTTTATCTCAAAAGTCCTTGAAAAAGTCGTTCTCAGACAACTCAACAGCCATCTTCATTCCAATAGCCTCCTTCCGCCTTTTCCAGTCTGCCTATCGCGCCAACCACAGCACTGAAACCACCCTTAGTGCACACCTTAAATACGCCTCTGCACGCTTCTGACACAGGAAAAATATCCCTTCTCACTCTTCTCGATCTATCTGCAGCTTTCGACACTGTAGACCATTCAATTCTTCTCTCCCGTCTTCAAAAAAACGTTTGGCATCACAGGCACAGCTCTCAATTGGTTTAATTCATACCTTACCCATAGATTCCAAACAGTAGCAGTTAACAAGATTCAATCCACACCTGTCAAACTGGAATGTGGAGTCCCGCAGTTTTCACTCTATACACTGCTCCATTGTCACATATAATAAACCGTCATCAAATCAACTATCATTTCTATGCCGATGACTCTCAGATTCTAAGCTGTGATACTCCTGAAAATCTGCCATATCTCCTGATAAATATGTCCTACTGCCTTGAAGATATCCAAAACTGGATGATACAAAATAAGTTACAGCTAAATGCAGATAAAACTGAAGCCATGCTGGTAGGCACCAAACACAAACTTTATTCCATTACTACAGCTTCAGTAGAATTCGGCAATACTTCAGTCACTCTTTCCACTGCTGTAAAGTATCTAGGGGTTGTTATCACAACACACTATCCATGCAAAAATTCATCACCCAGACCTGCCAGTCATGCTACTATCAATTAGGACGTATTAGTGCAATTCGAAAGTACCTGTCCACTGATGCAACATCTAAACTCGTCACGTCTCTGATTCTTTCACGTCTCGACTATTGCAATTCTCTTTTGGCTGGTCTGCCAG
>CM060345.1:36707644-36712644 GCA_030674155.1 Stramonita haemastoma
CACACACACACACACACCAGCATAGTCAGACATAGACGTACTAGTTATATAATAAATTCAGACCTCGATGAGTCCTCTGATCTTGAAAATGTAATACAGAAAAATGCATGATTTTTTTTTTTTTATTAATGACTGTGGTATTCTCTTCTCTCCTTAGCTTTTCACTGCCAGATGTTTCTGGGGAAATAATGGTATGTCTTTCCAGCTCCTCTTGTGAGCTGCACAGCCTGATATGGCTGTACAAGTGGTATTCAATGCTGATGGAAAGCAATCTTAGGTGAGCTGGTCACAATTTATTATATCTCACCAGACCCACCCTGCTGCAGTTGGATTGGCCTCAACATTCCATGACGCTATCCTGCTCCTCATGTTGGCCCTTCTGGACTTATGTGGACAGCTTCTTACACATTGAAGCCGATGATGCTCGTTACAGTCTCATCACATGATTTTGGAAGTGTGCCTTCTTTTCTTTTCGCCATGTTTTCCCTTGAATAAATGGTGGCCATAAGGATTGTATTCTTGTTACAGGTGTCAACCATGGAGAAAAGGATGGGCTTCTTTTCAGGAGGCAGGAAAAACTCTCCAAGAAAAACCAGAAGCTGAAGAAATTCTCCTCACGCCCGTCGCCCCCTCCCCACTCTCCAAACTTAAACCGCCCATGAAGAACCAACTAGAGTGACAGAGCATTAATTATCTACACTGTGCTCTTGAGAGGAAACACGACCATCCTCTGTCAGCAACCAGCCATCCAACTGAATCACTCCAGGACTTTGAGGACTGACAGACAGAAGCCATAGCCATCATGCTCAACATCCCAGGTGTTGGGAGCAAAGACTGCCACACAGATGCTGAACTAGAGTCACTGACACTGAAAGCTCTGAACACTAAATACCCTCCCATTACCTGAGCATAGCATGCTCAGATGGTTCTGCTGAAGAGGTGTTGAAAAATGGAGGAAGCAGGGTGTACATCAGATTACCTCATGACAGAACCATCAGGAAGTCTCTGGCCACAGGCACCCTGTTCACCAATGACCATGCTGAGGCCTGTGCTCTGCTACTTGCAGCCCAGACTTTCAACCAGGAGGCACACTTCCAACCTACGCAGTGTTTTGACTGACAGCAAGTCCATCCTGCAGTCTTCAGGCACCAGGGGGAAAGCAGATCCTAAGAGACACCAAGCAAGAACTAAGCCTCCTCAGCCAGAGGACTGTAGGGGTGTTGCAATAGATCCCTTTCCATTGTGTCATAGGGGGAACAAAGAGGTGGACTGCCTCTCCAAGGCAGGTAGCAACTTGGAGCAGCCAGCCCACTCAGTGTCCTACAGTGAGGCAAGGATAATCCTGAGAAGCAGCTTCAGTAAAGCGTGGTGTCAGCACCCAGACATCAGGCCAGAGGATGAAAAGTACAACATCATTGAGTTATATATTCAGAGCTGCTGAAGTCATCATCTTTAGACTGCAACCAGGACGCTGCCAGCCCCTATTGCATATCCATCACCTCAAAATATCCCACACTGACGAGTGCTCCTGTGGCACAGGTCCACACCCCCAAAGTTCTCCTACCCCCCCCCCCCCCCCCCCCCCCCCCCCCCCCCCCCCCCCCCCGAAAAAATGTGGCATAAATCATGTTTACCTTGATGGTAGACATTGAAAAAGCATGATCACTTTTCCAGGCTCATTATCTGTTTATTTATTGCAAACAAGTTCCATGTGTTTTTTTTTTACTGTATGATGTGTAATATCAGCATTTCAAACAGGTACTTTTCTTATCGTCTTTCTCTTTGTTTCTTGACTTCTTTGTCATTTACTACGAGATTTGGTTTCATGCTGGGTAATGCGGAGTTTTAGCATTTTGAATAATTTCTCTTCTTCAATCAGCAACTTCTGTTGTGTGACAATATACCACATGGTGATAAGCGGGTTCAGGGCAGAGTTGAAAGGTAGCACAACAACAACCAATGTGCTATGGAACATGTTGAAAATGGAAACTCCCTGTGAACTCATCACCATAGCAAACCCAAACAAAAACCAGCAAACAGCATCTGTGACTGCCATCTTCCCCAAAAGGTGAGCTGAGGAATAATATGACCTCTTGGTGTGCTCCAACACAATTCTGTACCTGGGAATGGCCTTATAAACAGCAGCCTGTCCACCTACAATCATTAACGACACAACAAAATTGACAACTACAGTCACTGTGAACCATCTGAACTCTGGGCCATGAGGGTAGTGATCAAATAAAGCCAGACGACACAGACCGGACTGGCCATAGAGGCCCCAGTGTGACAGTCCAGGAAGATATGGTACCAGTGATGACAGAGCTCCAACACACCAGATCATTATGAACATGGCTGCACAAGCAGATTTGTTGAACGTGCATCTACTGTCTTGGAAGCAGAAGAGAATGACGTGGTCTAACACCATGAAGCAGATGATCAGAACTGACACTTCACTGGACAAAAGGGAAAGGAAACCAGAGATCATGCAGGCAAGGCTGTTGGTCCACGTCATTTCATATTCAAGAAAATGGTTTTGAAGTATATGATCTGCCACCATAGTGATACTGATATGGCCTCCCATACATATGTTGGCAAATTGTAGGTGAGCAACTTGTTTTGCAAACTTCTGTCCAAAGATATTTGTGACTCTTTTTATTGCTATGAAGCAGATCACATTTCCTAAAATGGCGAACATGCTTAGCAGCCAAAACAAAATTTTGTACTCATCATTTGGTATCAACGTTCCACATGAAGGAAATGCAATGTGGGGGGCAACACACTTTATTGTGTCTGATTGTGTGGGAAGTATACTCTGACAGCAGACTCTGTAATTAGATGAAACGATTCTTTTTAAATGATGTGATCCTTTTAAAAACCTGAAAGGAAAGTTGATAAGTGGGTTAGCTTGTATGTCCAACTCCTTTAATTGTGGAAGTGTTTGGAAAGCATTAGTTTTGATGATTTCAATGGCAGAGAAAGATAAGTTCAAGGACTTGACCTGAGGTAAGTATATGGATAATTCATCACCTAGCACTTCGAAATGTGAGTTTGACAAATCAATCTTCCTCAAGGCGTGATGCACATGTTTAACTTCGTCATTGATAATTTGTCTGAGGGGGTTGTTTTTTACATACAAATATCGAAGATTTGGTAGCTCCAGAAAAACAGTCATTGGGACAGATACAATGTAGTTGTTAGAAATGCTTATGTATTGCAAGTTAGGTAGTTTGACGGATGAGACATTACTGATAGAACAATGAGACAAACTGAGATGAATAAGATATGTGTTTCTCATAAGATCATCCAGTGACATCATGGATCCAGTGGCATCCAAGTACCGCACCAAAGGAAATGTTTCAGCAGGGAAGGGGTCATCACACAGGAAGGAGTGACCTGCACACAGACAACCTTCAGGGCAGGTAAAATCACACATCAGTTCATCATCCCGCTGTGGACACTGACCCCAGCCATCACACAGATTATACCCATGCAGACAGACTGTGGAAGCTCGACACTGGTACAAGCCAGGACATGTCACACTGTCACAGTCCTCTTCATCTTCCCCATAGGTGCAGTCAGAAAATCCATTGCATCGAGTGTAGATAGGAAGACAGATGACAGGTTCAGATGTGCAGAGGTAATGACTGTCAGGACAACGTTCATCAGATGTTATTGCATTGTATGTAAAATAGCCACTACCATCTAGGTTGACATAGAGAGGCGGCAATTTATGCCCATCCCTAAATTTTACATGATGATAACGGAAACGCCAGATTTCATCGCAGTCTTTCTCATCAGAGTCATCCACACAGTCTGAGTACTCATTGCATCGCTGGCCATGCAGGACATACTGTCCATTAGAGCAAAGGAAACCAGTGTTGTGAGGATGTTCACAGAAGGATTCATCACTATTGTCATGACAGTCTTGTTGGTGATTACACACAAATGTGTACTGCACAATACCTTTTTCACCACTGCATGTAAACATGGCATATGTGAAAGTGAACCTCTCAGGATAAGCCACTTTTTTCATATGCAAGGTGCTGTTCAGTGTGTGATATACATTTTGAAATGGGCAAAAGGCAGCGTGTCTTATGTTTCTGCATGGAGTTTTAGGATCACATAGCAGAAAATCATGTGTGGACTGGTGACTTGCACACAGCAACAAATGCTGAAGGGTGTTTGTGGAGACAACATGGAACTGATGGAAATGGGTCAGCATGATTTGTGGAGACTTCACATTATGTGTAGATGTTCTAGCTTCACATAAGATTGGCCCAATTTTCACTCTGTTCATCCCAGTGATTGCTGTAATCCTAGACAGAGGAACAAATTTAGCTGAACGAAGATGACGTGATGGGCGTGAATCATACTCTTGTATGGCATGGATCATGTAGTAAATCATAGTTCCATCTATCCATTTACGAAATTTACTGTACATAAACAGTGAGTCATCCCAACCTAGGATGTAACCTAATGTTACCATTATTTCATAAAACAATTTGAAAATGGCAAGAGAGTCAAATGCTTCCTGCTTTGTTTTTATTGAAGCAAATGTTCCCTTCACTGTCTGGCATTTAAAAGACATAATCTTTAGAGGTATGAAGTCATTTTGTAAGATCAGTTTAAAGCATTTGTTCCTTGAGGCCACCCACCCCTGACAGGCAGGACTGCTGAAGGCACAGTGTTCTGTCTCATCACGACCGTCCTCACACTCTGCTTTCACATTGCAGCCCAGGTGATGGATAAATTCAGCGTAATGCTTCACTGAGCAGTTGAACAGGCCACTAGGCAGTTTGAGGGGTTGGGCCCTTACAGAAACACCGCCAAAATACAGTTTGAGATAGTGATGATAAAATGGAGAAAACATGCACACTACCTGAAGATGTGAGGAACCCACTACAGAAGCTGGTGATAAACTATTCAAACATATACTTACATTATTAAAAGAGGAAGTGTTTGGCTTTCTAAAGAAAACTTTCATGCTGGAATAAGAACAG
>CM060345.1:36717644-36721725 GCA_030674155.1 Stramonita haemastoma
TATATTCAAGCTTGTAAGTTTTGCATACGTTTTCAATCTGATTTTTGTGCACATGACAATAGTTCAAAGCAAATAACAATCATAGCATATGTACCATGTGTGTTGAGTTCCAATCAAAAGAAGATATCATTACTTGTTTACAGTTGTCCTGTGTTCTTTGTCTCCTTGCCTTCTCCTACTGACCTAAATTGACAACCCTTTCCCCTCAGCTCTTGTTTTGTACCCTGTCCCTCAAGTGGCCTATGTCTAGAGCCTTTGAAATAAAACAATGTATTTGTAATACATGTGATATGCAAAACAATGGTAGTATTATCTGTCTCAACTTCACATATATGACATTTCGTTTACTTGGAACAGACCCCTTAATGGCACATCTCATCAAAAAAGAATCCTGTCAGTATGAGATTCCATCCATTTTAGAAGTTTTGCTTCATTCACCTTTCTGCGCTTCTCTGTGAGTTGGTTGAACGTGTACATGAATGGGTTCATAGCAGAATTCAAGGGTAACACAAAAATGGCCAGAGCTACATTCACTTCCCCAGGAATGTGAGTACCAGCCAGTGCCAGTAGTCCACACATTCCAATGGGAAACCAGCACATGAAGTCTGTGACTGCCACAGTGATCAGTCGACGAGCTATGGCCATTTCCCTTGATGCTTTGGTTGTGTTGGTTTTCATTGTACTGCTATGTATGGACCAGTAGATGAGGGCCTGCCCTATAGAAATGAGCACAAAGACAACAAAATTAAACACAGATAGTATAGAAAAAGAATACCACCTTCCTTTGAACTCTTGTGTTGTCACTGGCAGTGGAATGCAGATTCCTGTCTGACCATAGAAATCCCAGTGTGACGTCACTGGAAGCAGAGGGACCAAGGCCAGAAGCCAGCCCACCACCCAAATCAAGAAACAAGCCACTGATGCTGACAATCTGTCAAACCGTAAGGTGCTGAATGGAAAATGGAGAACTACAAAACGGTCCAGTGTGATGATCCAGATGATCAGAGCTGACACCTCACTGGACAACAGAGACAGAACACCAGCAAGCTTACATGCAATGCTGCTTTTCCACATGTCATCATGATGCAGATATGTGCCATAAAACTGCATGTCAGCAATACCAATAATCACAATATATGCACCCATCAGAAAATCAGCCATGGTAAGGCTGATGACAAACACATTGAAACCACTGGAAGATCCTTTACTCTTTGCAAATAAGCGTGCACAGAAACAGAAGACGTTACCAGTCACTGACAGGCAGGCTATCAGCCACAGAAAGCCACGGTACCTCCAGGACTGCAACAAATCCTTGCAGGATGAAACTGCGTTTTTTGGAGCATAACAGGACAAATCTTTAAACGAGCGTGGAAGTATTTTTGGGCAGCACAATTTATAGTTGTCTGTGGTTACAATACGTAAATAAATCAGATTTTCGAATATATCTGGTGGGAACACTTTTATGGGGCTGCCACGCATATACACTTCTGTTAGTCGTTGTATAAACTGGAATCCACCAGGGCTGATGGTGTGAAGAGAAGTAGAAGTTAAGTTCAGTATTTGCAGTTTAGGAAATGACGAGAAAACCATGGCATTGAATACTTCCAGTGATGTATAAGACAGGTCTATCATTTCCAGCTTGGTTTTCTTTAAGACAGACGAAGCATCAACATGAAGTGATGTCAAAGGATTATTAGAGAGAGACAGCCGATTCATTTTTTTTAAACCAAGAAGGAAAGTAACGTTGAAGTGTTGAAGTTTATTGTTACTAACATCTAGAATCCTCAAATTGATCATCAGAAGACGAGGTAAGAGAGTCAATGAACACCTGGCCAGAATCAAATGAAAAAGGTGGCCATGATTATTGACATCAGAGAGTGTCATACCAGACCCTGTGCCGTCCAGGTAACGAAGCTCAGGGAAGAGTGCTGCAGAGAAGGGAAGAATGCACAGGAATGTGTGACCTTGACAGACACAGCCTAACGGACAGGTCACGTCACACAGTAACTCATCATCACGCAGTGGACAGTGAGGCCAACCATCACACAGCTGGTCATCGTGAACACAGATCGTGGACACTCTGCATCTGAAGAACCCTGGACACCTCAGGTCCTCACATCCTTGTTCATCCTGGTGCTCCAAACAGTCGTACATGCCATTGCAGCGTGTGAAGACAGGCAGACAGTCATTGAAGTCACCAGGACACTGGTAGTGGCTGTCAGGACAGGAGGCATTGGGAGAAAAAGGACGTGGTGTGAACTGTCTGATGGAGTCAAAGTTAATGAGAGCAGGAAATGGATAACTAGTGACATGAATGAAAACGGAGGTGAATGTGGCACAATCCTGTTCATCGGTCTCATCATAACATTGGGAAATTTGATCACACACGTTATGGAAGGAAACACACTCACCACTAGCACAGGTGAACAACTGCAGACACACTGGATGTTTGCAAAGACGTTCATCACTTCTGTCTGGACAGTCTGCTATGAAATTACAAACCATTGTATAGCTCAGTGTTAAACCATTGTTGCATTCAAACGAGGGGAACATGGTAATGCCATGGTTTGTTGAATAATGTTGATTGTGAAGAGAAACTTGTTCTGAAATATTGCATGATGGAACTTGTTCCCCAGTGCAGTCTTTGTATCGGTTAGAACCACATACTAAGAAAGTGTGTGTGACATGACCTGCATCACACACCGTCATGGAATGTTGCCCAGGTAGCAGTGGAAACTGCCGGCTGCTTAAGGACACTGCCTGTAAATGAGAAAACAGCTCCTTGGACTCCTGTCCTCTGATCTCACAAGCTAGCCCGCGAGTCAGCCTTTTCCTTTCAAAACAGTAAATACGATGAAAGTCATTGTTCTTCAATATGTGGCATGACTTCAACCCCGTGTGGTAAAACAAACGATAAACAGAATGGTAAATGGCAGTGTTATAATTCAACAAGCTATGTCTGTATAAAGAAGGCAGAGACATCTCATTACTGTAAAACCCAGTCAAAATGTTAAACCGTTTTGGGTGCAGCTTTGTTTTAGTTCGAATATCAAAAAGCAAGGAGTTTAGACATTTAGGGAAACTAAATGCAGCCCCTAACGAATGACAGTAATCATGACCCTTTTTTAGGATGTCAGCTCCATCTGAGTGACCAAATACGCCCACATCCTCAGTAAACTGATAACAACGGTTACAGAACGCCACCAGTCCCTGACACTCAGGACTGCTGAAGGGACAGCGTTCTGTTTCATCCCGCCCATCTTCACACTCTACTTTATGATTACATGCCAGGTGGTGATGGATGCAGGGAGAGTAATTTGCGGAACAGTTCCACAGACCGCTGGACAGCTTGCGTGGTATCACCCTGTTTGCCTGGAAAAAAGTGAAGAAAAGTTGAAAGCAGTGTGTATTGATGCAACAGCGACTGGCCACCTTGAGGGATAGTTTTGTTGCTTGAACTACCTGGAGAAAGTCCGATGTGGGATCGGTGCGATACCCCCTCCGCCACACTGTATCTGACTGCTCTGTGTACCCACCCCTACTCTGATCCAGCTTTCTGTAGTGACGGTACAGAGTGATGTCCACCACCTGGGACCCAGTTTCCTTGTAACTGACAAAGACTATGGCTCCAAGAGGGACAGGCAAATTCTTTTTCAAGTAGGGGGAAGGGAAGGAACTGACATTTGGTCTTCCTATCGTGACGTAGCCAGCTGATCTTGACGTCATCACAACCACCAGATATTTTGAATCTGTTTTGTTATGATAGAATAAACTGTGTTTAAAAAAACTGACAGACATCACTGATGGTAAGGGAGTGTGTGCCTAAATTGGATGTAATTTACAAAAACTGAAACTGAAACACTTTTGTAAAGAGGGTATTGATGATGACTATGTTGATGATGATGAGGTAGAGGATGTTGACAAATCATCATCCTGATTATAAACACACCCACAACACACACACACACACACACACACACACACACACACACACACACACACACACACACACACACACACACACACGCGCGCGCGCGCGCGCGCGCGCGCGCGCGCACACACGCACACGACAAAGTCTTCG
>CM060345.1:36761825-36764325 GCA_030674155.1 Stramonita haemastoma
GAGACTATAAACCGAGGCGCCGTTTGTGAATGCACGCAGAACATCTTGCGCACACGTTAAAATCCCGTTCCGCCTTTCGGAAGAGCAGGCCATCGTGTACCGGTAGGAGCAGATGACAAAATTAAAAAAAAAAACCCAGCATGCACACAGGTGTCGTGTTTAGACACCATCCCTGAGAAAAAAAATAATGGGTAGGCGCTGCACTTGTGGCGACGCGCTCTCCACGGGGGGAGCAGCCCGAATTTCACGCAGAGAAATCTGCTGTGACATAAAGTGGTACAAAATAAAATAAATAAAAAATAAAACAATAGAACAGACCGGATTAAATTTACCAGAGCGGACCAGATTTGATTGCATTGGCCAGAATGGATTGGATTGGCTGGGATCCGAAGTATACCTTCTGATTCTCACCCCCACGACATTTTCAGCCAGAAACCCAAACCCGCTAGCCCCTGAACCTCGGCGGTTGGTGGTGTTACAGAAAGGTGGTCCGATGTGCTTTTCACGAGTAGGTGACGTCAGTGCCTAAGTGCTGTGCTAAACGTCAGTAGATCCCTCATCAACGGTTTTAGACTCTGAAAGCACACGCAAAGCAGACGCTAACTGCCATATTACACATGCATACGCGCGCAAAAACTGTTAGCGGGTTGTCATGGCTGCGGTTGACATCATTTCCTGTTCCTGCTCTCTTTACCCAGAGGTGCAAATGGTCATGGGAAGGGGAGACAACAAAACTTCCTTCCTTCACACTTCAGCACGAATCGTGATTGTTCTCTCCTTCCTTTCCATCCCCTTCCCTCCCCCCTCTCTCACTACTCTCAAGCTTTCCATACTTGCTCTATCCTGTCTTTGGCACCCTCTTTAGCTTAAAAAAAAAATGTGTGCAGAATTAAGGACTATTTGTTGAAAGGAATGAATTTGGCCAAGGCCAAAAGCTGTGTCAGTTACTGATGTCAGCTCATTGCCAAGGCCTACACTTACATGTTGTTATGTTGTACATATGTTGTGTTGAGATTGCCTTCAGCCATGATGAGCTCTTCGTATAACAACCTGCACTTTCCTGTAAAGGAGAAAAAAAATCTTCCCAAGTTAAGAGTATGACTGCCTATAATTATAGCGAGGTACTTAAAACAGTCATACACGCAAACTTCTCATTCAGTGTGCAGTTTCAATCTCACAGTGATTCCCAGGTGGGATGGATGAGTGAGTCAGAGTGCACATTCTGGGTGACCCCCAGAGTGTTAAGCTGGGGAACGCTCAACAACAACAATTGAATGAATAGGCTTACCACTTTTTAGTCACCACAAACTTCTCTTGCGTGAAATTTCAGATATCCCAGAAGGCGGAATGTGGCTACCTACACAGCGGGCAAAAACCAGTCGCAAACATAAAATGTAATCATTCTCACAATTAGTGAACTTCAGAGCTCTAGCCGAGGAATGAAAAACAAATTCGGGCTGCTTTTTCCGAAGGATGAGCGCGTCGCCACAAGAGCAGCGCCACAATTTTTTCTTATCAATTTTCCTTTTTGATAGTGTATTTGTGACGGGAGGTAGCTCAGTGGTCGGAGCACTCGCTTTCCCCACGCAAAGTTTAAGCTGCATCGAGCGTGGTTACCAAGTGGATGGGTGACCGTTTGCGTGCCTTGGCTTCAGTACAGTTCCCCAAGTGTTCACCCAGCTGTCAATGGGTACCTGCCCTCTTTAGGGTCAGGGAAGGTAAAAAGCGAGGGAGAGGAGATGGGCGCCGTCCTCAACATGCTGGCCCCTAGAGAAGCCGAGGTCTCTGATGCCTCGCTCCCCTACGCCTGGGACACTTTTACCTGTTAATGGTTTTGCCAGATACAACATTTGATTTGATTTGATTTGATTTATTCTTTTATATCGTATGTATCGTGTGTATGCAGTTTTGTAAATGTCACCTGTTCCCACCGGCACACGATGGCCTACTCTTACGAAAAGCAGAACAGGATTTAACGTGTACGCAAGATGTTCTGCGTGCGTTCGCACACGGGGCCTCGGTTTAAAGTCTCATCCGAAGGACTTTTGGGGAGAGTGGAGTCAGCACTGATGTTAGTTCTTGTTGCCGTGGGTTCCTTTACGTGTGCCTGGTGCGTGTTGCAAACAGGACCTCAGTTTATTGTCTGATCCGAAAAGACTAACACCCAGACCGCAACTCAAGGTCTAATGAATGTGAAGGGGGGGGGGGGGGGGGGGAGGAGGGGGCAAGTTCAGGTACAAACAGGTATCGAATCTTTTTCTTTTTTTGCTGCCTCGTCTTCTGTGACGTCCCCGTACTGCTGTTCCCACGCCGCTCATTTTATTCTCCCCGCCACAGCCATACCCTGATTCGTTGTGTCTCATCCTCGGGATCGGCAGTCCACAAGGAACCCATCAATGTTAGGCCACTGTGGGGCCACCAGCCAGAGGGGCCCTGCACTGCTGCTGGGTCACTTTGGTGGTGTTCAGTGGTGCCTGTTTTGAGCTAACATACGCAGGAC
>CM060345.1:36769325-36774325 GCA_030674155.1 Stramonita haemastoma
GTAACTTTTTTACACAGAATTTTGCCAGGGACAGCCTCCTTGTTGCCGTGGGTTCTTTTCACTCACTCACACTCACTCAGTCCCATGTCCCAAAGGACGTAGGGGGGACATGAGAGAAGACGCAACAGAGATCTTTTTCCATGCTTCACGATCCTGCGTGGCTAGTAGGAGGTGTTGCAGGGGTTGGGCGGTCCAGTCTTTGATGTTGTCAACCCATGATTTCTTTTGGCGGCCTCTTCTTCTCTTGCCCTCGACTGTTCCTTGCAGGATGGTTTTTGCTAGGGTGTTGTGTCTTGTGGTGTGACCAAACCACATCAGCTTTCTCCTCTTTATGGTGGAGAGCAAAGGCTCTTGGGGGCCCACACGCTTTTTGATTTCTTCTATCACATAGTTATTGGTCTTGTGTTCTTTGTATGATATTTTGAGGAGTCTTCTGTGGCACTTGTTCTCGAATGCTTGGATTCTCCTCTCTAACTCTGCTGTCAGAGTCCATGATTCACAGCCATATAGGAGGATAGATATCACGAGGGATTTGTAAAGGTGGTATTTGGTGCAGAAGCTGATGTTGTTGCTTCTGATGATCTTCTCGAGTCTGACTAGAGCAGATGTTGCTGTTGCAATGCGAGCTTTCACTTCATTGTTTGATGTGCCATCTTTTGTTAGGATGGAGCCTAAGTATTTGAATTGGCTCACCTCTTCTAGTATTTCTCCATTCATCTTTATTTCCGTGATGTCATTACTCGCGCTGTTGACCATGATCTTTGATTTCTCTGTACTGACCTCCATGCCGTATGCGCTCGCTCGATCTGTTAAATTGTCTGTGAGGATTTGCAGTTCTTGTTTGCTGCTGCCCATGAGGTCAATGTCATCTGCAAATCTGAGGTTGCAAAGGGGTCTTCCACCAATGGAGATGGAAGTGTGGTGGTTTTGCAGTGTCTCTGTCATGATGTTTTCGAGGAAGAGGTTGAAGAGTACAGGTGAGAGAAGGCAGCCCTGGCGAACCCCAACCGTGGTCTTGAAGAACTCGCCCACGTGATTATTCATAAAAACTGCACTTTCTGCGTTCTCGTACAGAGCTTTGATGACTTCAATTAGACAGCTGTCAATGTTGAAGTGCCTGAGTACTTGCCAGAGGCCGTCATGCCATACCCTGTCAAAGGCCTTTTTAAAGTCTATGAAATTGTGGTACAAGTCTTTTTGGTGTTGGAGATGCTTCTCTATCAGAATTCTCAGATTGAAAATTTGTTCCATTGTGCTGCGTTTTGGTCTAAAGCCCGCTTGTTCTTCTGCCAGGAGTTTTTCCGCTTGGTTTTTCAGTCTGTTGAGGACTACCTGCAGCATGATCTTGCTAGGATGACTTATGAGACTGATGGTTCTGTAGTTCTGGCATTGTTTGAGGTTTCCTTTCTTTGGCAGGGGTATTACAAGAGACTGTGTCCATTCTTTTGGCCATTCTTTGGTGTCGTGGATCTTCTGACAAAGTTCTGTGAATCGCCTTGCTGTTTCATTCCCTCCATTTTTTATGAGTTCAGCTGGGATGTTATCGATTCCAGGGGACTTCCCCTTCTTCAATTGTCTAATAGCTGCATCTACTTCACACCTTAGTATTGGTGGGTCTTTATCTTGGTGTTCAGGGGGTTTGTCAGAAACTATGTTGGTATCTGGGCGTAGTGGGTAGTTGTACAATCCCTCACAGTATTCTGTCCAGCGTTGGAGGATGGCATTGTTTTCCGTTAAAAGATTTCCTTCTTTGTCTTCAATAACAGAGGCTTTAGGCTGTGTGGTTTTCGTTAGTGCTTTCAAAGTGTCGTAAGCTGTTTTGCTGTTTCCCTTGGTCATTCCAGCTTCGATGTTGTTGCATTGTTCTTCTATCCACGCTTCTTTGGCTTCTCTCATCTTTTTCCTCACTTCTCTGTGGCTATCCATGTACTTCTTGTAAGCTTCTTGACTTGTGAACTTTTGTTTTTTAAGTTCTCTTCTTTTGTCGCAGAGGTCAAGAACCTCATTTGTCACCCAAGGTTGTTTCTTTGTTCTGCTTCTTCCTAATGTTTCTTCTGCTGCTGTCGTTAGCACTTCTTTGATGTTGTTGGCCAATGTGTCCACATCATTGTCAATGGCTGTGAGTGCGGCGAACTTTCCTCCAATGTTGGCTTGGAAGATCTCAACCACTGTTGGGTCTTTGAGTTTTTCCAGGTCGAATCTTATGCGTGGGCTTTTTGGCTGTTGTTTTGCTTTCAGTTTCAGCCTGATGGTGGTAAGTACAAGGTCGTGGTCACTGCCAATGTCAGCTCCTGGGAATGTTCTTGTGTTTGCCTTGTTTATGCTGGATTTGAATCTTTGGGGTGACAGAATGTAATCAATTTGATTATGAATCAGACCATTTGGTGAGTGCCAGGTTGATGTTCTGGATGGCTTGTGAGGGTGGAGTGTGTTAGCCAAAGTCAGTTTGTGCTTCTTTGCGAATTCCAGCAGCCGCTGTCCTCTGTCATTTGTTTCTCCCAGTCCAAATCGTCCTGTGGTTCCTGCCCAGGTGTCATAGGCATCAGGTCCCACCTTAGCATTCCAGTCGCCTTCCACAATAAGGGTTGTGGGTTCTTTTACGTGCGCTAAATAGTGATGCGTTGCTCACGGGACCTCGGTTTATCGACTCATCCGAAAGACTAGCATCCACTCAGGGTCTAATAGTTGGGGAAAAAGTTTTGGGCCCAAACGGGGTATGAACCACCGCACACTCCGACCCTGACTTTTTGCTGTGTAGTGTAGTGTAGTGTAGTGTAGTGTAGTGTGTGTGTAGTGAAGTGTGTGTGCAGTGTAGTGTAGTGTAGTGTAGTGTAGTGTAGTGTAGTGTAGTGTAGTGTAGTGTAGTGTAGTGTAGTGTAGTGTGTGTATGTTTGTGTAGTGTATATAGTATTTGTAGTATGTGTGTGTATTGTGTGTATATGTGTATATGTATATGTATGTATATATATATATATATATATATATATATATATATATATAATATATATATATATATATATGTGTGTGTGTGTGTGTGTGTGTGTGTGTGTGTGTGTGTGTGTGTGTGTGTGTGTGTAGTGGGTATATGTAGTGTGTGTATGTGTGTGTAATGTAGTGTGTGCAGTGTAGTGTAGTGTGTGTAGTGTCTTTGTGTCTGTAGTGTGTGTGTGTGTGTGTAGTGTGTGTATGTAGTGTGTGTGGTGTGTGTAGTGTGTGTGTATTATGTGTGTAGTGTAGTGTATCTGTGTGTGTGTGTGTGGTAAATGTGTGTGTATAGTGTCATGTAAGTGTCTGTGTCTCTGTGTGTGTCTGTGCCCATCTGCCTAGTATAGCAATTCTGACATCCTTTAACCTAAGTGTCAGGGAGAGAAAAGTCGATGAAGCGATCAGTCCGCCAGGCTTGCTGGACTTGTGAAAGTCTGAATAATGCAGAAGTAGACAGTGGCTAGTCTGTTTGCCAGTGTTCTTCTGGCTCTCCTTGCTCTCCTTGCTCTCCTTGCTCTTCTTGGTCTTGTTCTTGTTGTTCTGGATGTTCTTATTGTTGTTGTTGTTGGTGGTGGTGGTACTGTTGCTGTTTGTTGTTGTTGTTTTTCTTGTTCTTGTTGTTCTTGTTTCTTTTTTTTTCTTGTTCTTATTCTTGTTCTTCTTGTTCTTGTTCTTGTTCTTCTTGTTCTTGTTCTTCTTTTTGTTCTTGTTCTTGTTCTTGTTCTTGTTTTTGTTTTTGTTGTTGTTGTTGTTGTTGTTGTTGTTGTTGTTGTTGTTGTTGTTCTTCTTCTTCTTCTTCTTTCTTCTTCTTCTTCTTCTTCTTCTTCTTCTTCTTCTTCTTCTTCTTCTTCTTCTTTGGAAATTTTCTTCTTTGCAATTCTGCTTCTTGTATGCAGTTTTGTAAACTTTGCCATCTGTCCCCACCAGCACACAAGGCTTTCTCTTCCGAATAGTGGAACAGGTTTTAACGTGTACGCAAGATGCTCTGCGTGTGAGCACTCGGGACCTCGGTTTAGGTTTATAGTCTCAACCGAAAGACTTTTGGGGGAAATAGAGTTGGCACTGATGTTATCTCCAGAGGAAAAAAATCCTCTCGAACGAGATTCAAACCAGGGTCAGCAGATGACGAACGGATCTTTCTGACCACCAGGCTATCCCGTTGTATTTTGTATTTTGTGTTTTGTACCACTTTATGTCGTGAAATTCGGGATGCTCTCCTCGGGGAGAGCGCGTCGCCACAAGTGCAGCGCCTACCCATTTTTTTTCTTTTTCCTGCATGCAAACTGTATTTGCTTCCCTATAATCAGAGTAACTTTTTTACACAGAATTTTGCCAGGGACAGCCTCCTTGTTGCCGTGGGTTCTTTTCACTCACTCACACTCACTCAGTCCCATGTCCCAAAGGACGTAGGGGGGACATGAGAGAAGACGCAACAGAGATCTTTTTCCATGCTTCACGATCCTGCGTGGCTAGTAGGAGGTGTTGCAGGGGTTGGGCGGTCCAGTCTTTGATGTTGTCAACCCATGATTTCTTTTGGCGGCCTCTTCTTCTCTTGCCCTCGACTGTTCCTTGCAGGATGGTTTTTGCTAGGGTGTTGTGTCTTGTGGTGTGACCAAACCACATCAGCTTTCTCCTCTTTATGGTGGAGAGCAAAGGCTCTTGGGGGCCCACACGCTTTTTGATTTCTTCTATCACATAGTTATTGGTCTTGTGTTCTTTGTATGATATTTTGAGGAGTCTTCTGTGGCACTTGTTCTCGAATGCTTGGATTCTCCTCTCTAACTCTGCTGTCAGAGTCCATGATTCACAGCCATATAGGAGGATAGATATCACGAGGGATTTGTAAAGGTGGTATTTGGTGCAGAAGCTGATGTTGTTGCTTCTGATGATCTTCTCGAGTCTGACTAGAGCAGATGTTGCTGTTGCAATGCGAGCTTTCACTTCATTGTTTGATGTGCCATCTTTTGTTAGGATGGAGCCTAAGTATTTGAATTGGCTCACCTCTTCTAGTATTT
>CM060345.1:36781825-36784325 GCA_030674155.1 Stramonita haemastoma
AGGGGAGACATATAGGCAGACAGACAGACAGACAGACAGACAGAAAGATAGATAAATGGATGGATGGATGGATGGATAGACAGACAGATAGATAAACAGACAGACAGACAGACAGATAGATAGATAGATAGATAGATAGATAGATAGATAGATAGATAGATAGACAGACAGACAGACAGACAGATAGATAGATAGATAGATAGATAGATAGATAGACAGACAGACAGACAGACAGACAGACAGACAGACAGACAGACAGACAGACAGACAGACAGACAGACAGATAGATAGATAGATAGATAGATAGATAGATAGATAGATAGATAGATAGATAGATAGATAGATAGATAGATAGATAGATAGATAGATAGATAGATAGATAGATAGATAGATCTACAACAAAAGAAATCATCAGTAAGTCGGAAAGCCTTATTCTGCATGACTGACCCCTGCTCTCATAAAAGCCATTAGTGTTGTAGCGAGACGGAGAGAGAGGAGGGGGGAGGAGGGGAGGAGATGAGGTTTCGGGGGGATTCTTTGATGATAGCGGAGGTCGGACAGTGTGTGATTTGGTTTTCTCTTTGCTGCCATGTCTATGTGATTGATTGATTGGCTAGCATCTGATCCTGTCCGGTTCGGTTGATTCTGGTCTTTGTGTCTGTCTGTTCATATGTCTGTCTGTCCATATGTCTGTGTGTTCATATGTCTGTGTGTTCATATGTCTGTGTGTCTTTCTGTCTGTGTGTTCATATGTCTGTGTGTCTTTCTGTCTGTGTGTCCATATGTCTGTCTGTCCATCTATCTGTTTGTCTATATGTATGTCTGTCCATCAGTCTGTTTGTCCATATGTCTGTTTTTCCATCTGTCTGTGTGTCCATATGTCTGTTTTTCCATCTGTCTGTGTGTCCATATGTCTGTTTTTCCATCTGTCTGTGTGTCCATATGTCTACTCATTAAATGACATCATTTTCATGAGATTATCATCACTCATTCTCTTCATTCATCCATCCGTCAATCTGTCTGTCTGTCTGTCTGTCTGTCTGTCCAGATAACCACCTGTCCCTCCGCCCTGCTGCTTTTGTACATTCTGTCTGTACTCTCCATCCATCTGTCCATCTCTCTGTCTGCACATCTTTTATTTTCCATCCATTTTCATCTCCATCTGTCTGCTTGCCTGTCTTTCTCCTTTGCTTACCAGTCAAGCTATTTCTTCACATACAGACCCCCCCCATTTTTGCTGCAAGCACATATACACATGCACACATACGTACACACACAGACACAAGACACACTTTCACACACAAAAACATACACACAATCTCTCTCTCTCTCTCTCTCTCTCTCTCTCCTCTCTCTCTCTCTCTCTCTCTCTCTCTCTCTCTCTCTCTCTCTCTCTCTCTCTCTCTCTCTCTCTCTCTCTCTCTCTCTCTCTCTCTGCATTGTATTGTGGCCCAAGGCCGATGTGCCATTACATCATTTCAGTGTTCCCCAGTGTTCAGTGTTCAGTGTTCAGTGTCCTGTCTCTGTCTCTGTCTCTGTCTGTCTGTCTGTCTCTCTCTGTCTCTGTCTCCGTCTCTCTGTCTCTCTGTCCTCTGTCTCTGTCTCTGTCTCTGTCTCTGTCTCTGTCTCTGTCTCTGTCTCTCTCTCTCTCTCTCTCTCTCTCTCTCTCTCTCTCTCTCTCTCTCTCTTCTTCAAACAGGTGACTCGATGATGGCTCAACTCCCTTCCAATTACAATTAGCTCAACGCTCTAACCACTAGACTTTTCTTCCCCCCTGTTCCAAGAATACGATGTAAACTTCAAGGATATAATAACAGAAATGCTTCACTGACGGAAAAATAGGCTGAGAGAGAATGCAGCTCCAAATCCAAAATATCTTCTGATATAGACTTAGCTGAAACCTAATACTGGGAGGAGGAGGAGGAGGAGGAGGAGAGGAGGAGGAGGAGGAGGAGGAGGAGGAGGAGGAGGAGGAGGAGCAGAGAGGGCAGGGGGAGGGTAGAGGGGAAAGGGGGAGAACTAGGATGATATGGATTTAATACGTATCATTATTCTCTTCATCCCAAGAAACGGGCAAGCCGTTTGTTGAAGTCAAGAGATGCAGACACTGTCAGAATTGATTTGTCATTTTCCTATTCTGTCTACCTCGCATACCACACTCATTTACAGGAATAGAAAACAAACCACGGGAAGACTCCAGGCTTTAACTAGTCTACATGTCATTTTATTTCGGATGACTCCAGACTCAAGAATACTTTAATGTCTCAAACTGAGAAATTATGAGTGGCATTTTAAAATTACAATTACACCACATGCATTGTTAAACAAAACATTAAAAAGTAACACAATATCTTAAAATCGACAATACCCTACGTCACATGCACGCAAGTAGGCGTGCGCGCGCGCGCACACACACAACACACACACACACGCGCGCGCGCGCGCGCGCGCGCACGCACACAAACACACACACACATACGCGCGCGCGCGCACAGTGAGT
>CM060345.1:36796825-36799325 GCA_030674155.1 Stramonita haemastoma
TGTGTGGATTGAGTTTGTGTCAAAGCAATCAGCATCTGTATCTTGGGATAGAGGGAAGACAGTTGAACAGAAGGGTGATTTAAAAACATATATGTGACGCTCCACCACAAAATGAGTCGCTTAGCACATTACCCAATTTTGCGCTAGGAGCCATTAAAGGTAGGTGGGGGTCAAGTTGTCAGTTTTGAGAATTTGATCGATTATTAAACTATATCCGTTATTCTACCTTGTAATGAAATACCATGGCGTATTTTTTTTTAAAATTCCTTTTTGCTATTAAATGTGTTTTGAAAATACCCAAGCCCTCATTCTGAGAACCTGTTACTAAAATAAACTTGCCCGTTTCTCATTTTGTCACATCCTGCAGTCTGTCATTTCAATTTGTAATAACTTTGTACAGAACTGTCCGATTTTCAATCTGTTTTTTTGTTGTATTGAATAGCCTGTTTATTGCACATTAATCACAGGTCAATAGCTAAAAATTGACCTCTGGTGCAATGCAACTCCTTATGTGGTGGAGCGTCACATATACTTATTTCTTTTATATCGAGGATAATAAGCCCTCATGTGCTTTTTTACATCAAGTCCCCGTGTGTATGCAGTTATTGTAAATCGTGTCATCTGTTCCCACTGGCACATTATGGCTTACTCTTACGAAAAGCGGAACAGGATTTAACGTGTGTGCAACATATTCTACGTGCGTTCGTACACGGGACCTCGGTTTATAGTCTCATCCGAAGGACTTTTGGGGAGAGTGGAGTCAGCACTGATGTTAACTCCAGGTGTGTGTGTGTGCGTGCATAAGTGTGTGTGTGTGTGTGTGTGTGTGTGTGTGTGTGTGTGTGTGTGTGTGTGTGTGTGTGTGTGTGTGTGTGTGTGTGTTTTTATTTTATTTTTTATTTTATTTATTTTTATTCTTTTATATCAAGGATAATGGGATAAGCATTCTTGTGCTTTTTTTATATTTTTTTTTACATCAAGTCCCCGTGTGTATACAGTTTTGTGTTGTGTGCGCGTGCATGCACTGTGTGCGTGTGTGTGTGGCATGTCTGAGTGTGTGTGCGCGCGCGTGTGTGTGCGCGCACGCTCGCGTGTATGCGTGCGCTAGCGCGTGTGTGTGTGTGCGCGTGCATGTACTGTGTTGTGTGTGTGTGTGTGTGCGCGCGTATGTGTGTGTGTGTGTGTGTGTGTGTGTGTGTGTGTGTGTGTGTGTGTGTGTGTGTATAATCCAAACCAACGTAGAGCAGAGCGACGGACCAAGACAAGAGATGAAATTTGAAACCCCCGTGGACTGCATTCAATTGATTGGATCGTTGCACAATATTGTTGGAACAACATGATGAAAAATCCAGGACGTTTACGATGGAATTATGAGCAATCGATCCGTAACTTGTATAAAGCAAACATTTCACAACAGCATCATCATCATCATCAGCAGCAGCAGTGTGTGTGTGTGTGTGTGGTGTGTGTGTGTGTGTGTGTGTGTGTGTGTGTGTGTGTGTGTGTGTGTGTGTGTGTGTGTGTGTGTGTGTGTTGGGGCGGGGGGGATGTATGTGTGTGTGTATGTGTGTTAGTGTGTGTGTGTGTGTGTGTGTTAGTGTGTTAGTGTGTGTGTGTGTGTGTGTGTGTGTGTGTGTGTTGTGTGCGTTGTGTGCGTTGTGTTGTGTTGTGTGTGTGTGTGAATATATGTATGTATGTGTGTGTGACTGTGTGTGGCCACAATTGTGTGTGTGTGTGTGTGTGTGTGTTTTGTGTTTGTGTGTGTGAGAGAGAGACAAAGACAGAGAGAGACAGAAACAGAGAGACAGAGACAGGGAAGGATGTTAGTAGAAACAGGACAAAGGAGATACGTAGACAGAGAAAAGTACAGACACAGCAAAAGTACACACCACACACACACACACACACACAACACACACACACACACACACACACACACCACACACACACAACACACACACACTACACACATCACACACACACACACACACACACACACACCACACACACACAACACACACACACACACACACACACACACACACACACACAACACACACCTACACACACACACACACACACACACACACACAACACACACACACACACACACACACACACACACACATAACACACACACACCACCCCACCCCTAACACACACACACACCACACACACACACACACACACAACACACACACACACACACACACACACACACACAACACACACACACACACACACACACACACCACACACACACACACACACATAGAGTACAGACAGTAGAACCTGACTAATGAACACTCTGACCCATTCCATGCAGAGAAAATGTCAGGGAAGTCTGATCCGTGAAGAAAATCATAGTCATTATCATCACAGAACTGTAATGGCCATTTTCCTCACAAGGAAGATAAGTCGCGCCTTCTTGCGTGACAAAGAACACATCAGGTATTGTCTCCCTTGAAATAATAACTGACTTTGCTGACGGTGGGGGGGG
>CM060345.1:36816825-36819325 GCA_030674155.1 Stramonita haemastoma
TGCATGCATCGTAAACATCAGAAAGATGGAGGAGGGAAGGAAGGAGGGTGAGGAGGGCAAAGGGGGAATCTTTAGGGTGGAGAAAGGGAGAGGGGGAGGGGGGGGGGGTGAGGAGAGAGGGGTGTGATGTGGTTTGTCTTTTCTTCTTGAATTAAGCGAGGTTTTTTTCTTTTCTTCTTTAAAATGTATGTTTTGCATGACTGAAGTGTTTGTTGTGTTGTGTTGTGTTGTGTGTGTGTGTTTTTAAAAATTATTATTATTATTATTATTATTATTATTATTATTATTATTATTATTATTATTATTATTATTATTATTATTATTATTATTATTATTATCATCATCATCATCATCATCATCATCATTATTATTATTATTATTATTATTATTATTATTATTATTATTATTATTATTATTATTATTATTATTATTATTATTATTATTATTATTATAATATTCTTTTATATCGAGGATAATGGAATAAGCCCTCATGTGCTCTTTAACATCCAGTCCCCGTGTGTATGCAGTTTTGTAAATCTTGTCATCTGTTCCCACCGGCAGGGGCCTTCGTTTACAGTCTCATTCGAAGGACTTTTGGGGAGAGTGGAGTCAGCGCTGATGTGTGTGTGTGTGTGTATGTGCGTGTGTACGTGCGCGCGCGCGCGCGCGTGCTTTGTGTGTGTGTGTGTGTGTGTGTGCGTGTGTGTATGTGGTGTGTGTGTGCGCGCGTGCATGCGCGCACGCGCGCGCGTGTGTGTGCGTGTGTGTGTGTGTAGCTGACATGTTCAAGCCTTTTTCAATGAATGGGAAAAAAATGAGGTTCGTGCCAATACCATGCAGGTTTTAATTATAAAAACCTACAATAAAATCAATGTTGGTATGGAAAGATACACAACTTTGTCTGTCAGATATATGAAGTTTACGCCCTTCTCAAATTTCCTTGCAGTTGCAACAAGCTTCCTTACTAAGGACTGGGCGTTTTCATAATGTTCCGCGGGAAGACTAGAATATGCTGTTTTTTGTTTTTATTTATTTTTTTTATATTCTTTTATATCGAGGGTAATGGAATAAGCATTCATGGGCTTTTTTATATCCAGTTCTGTAGTGTATGCAGTTTTGTAAATCTCGTTATCTATTCCCACTTGATAACAATGGCCTACTCTTACGTAAAGCAGAACAGGATTTAACGTACTTAATGTACTATGTCTGTTGTAGGGGGGTGGATTTCATTTTATTATGGAATGTCCTTACTTCAATCATTTACGCCAAGATTTTATTCCACGAGCATTTTCTTCAACCCATGTCCAGTTTATGTGTAAAGTGATGAAATGAAAATCTCGAAAATCTCCGCCAAATTTATCAGATTTGCCAGGATTTTATAAAATAAAGTGTAATTTGTAGCCTTTCACTACTGAGTACACTGTTCCTTAAAAGTACTAACTCATATTGCATTTTGAAAAGAGTGGATGCTAAGCTTTTTGTGAAAAAAATCTTCTTTTTTTTATATTGTTGTGTTGATTATCTTACTATCATTGTTTCTTCCATGCTAAACTCGTCTGTTTTTTAAGTTTATCTTAACACTGATAATCATATTTAAAGTGAAATGCTTCTGTTGATAATGCTAAAAATTCTTTCTAATTGTGCTAATAATTGCTTCTTTTGAAAGTGCTAATCATTCTTTCTACCTTTCAAAAGGCGTTAAAGGAGTTAAACCTTAAATCACGAATCTTGCTTGGTCTTTTCAGTTCCTTAAAACAATCCCATCATATCCTCCCTTTTTTATCTGTCAAGTTTCACTTTTACACGTCAATTTGTGTCACGTTCAACATAAATTGACGTCAATTTGCCATTGAAGAAATCGAATGTCATCCATTTTTTGGTTTAATTAGTGTGCATTTTATTGGCAGTTTAGCAAGACCCGGCCCTATTTCCAGGTCTGCACATCTGTCAGTTTCCCCACTTTCAGCTTCTCTCAGCTGCTAATTAATCCATCCCAACCCAGCCCAGTTGGGGGCCAGCTGGTGCTAATTATAGCAGGAACTGACCACGCTTGGACTTGGAAAAATAAAAAGGTTACGCTAAAATATAGCATTCTTGACTGAATGATGGCATTGGATTTGCAAAATTCATCAAGGGATGAGTCTATTTGACATTTTGCTTCTGTGAGCACAAACAAAACGCTCTTACGTGTTGTAAAAGTCAAGAAAAATACACGACTAAAAGTATTGCATTAGGAGGGCAGGGGAGGGGGGAGAGTGGCGGTGATGTATGTATGTATGTATGTATGTATGTATGTATGTATGTATGTATGTATGTATGTATGTATGTATGTATGTATGTATGTATGTATGTATGTATGTATGTATGTATGTATGTATGTATGTATGTATGTATGTATGTATGTATGTGTGTGTGTGTGTATGTGTGTGTGTGTTGTGTGTGTGTGAGTGTGTGTGTGTGTGTGTGTGTGAGTGTGTGTGTGTGTGTGTGTGTGTGCGTG
>CM060345.1:36825605-36830605 GCA_030674155.1 Stramonita haemastoma
TCTCTCTCTCTCTCTCTCTCTCTCTCTCTCTCTCTCTCTCTCTCTCTCTCTCTCTTCTCTTCTTCTTCTTTATCGAACGCTCTAGAGAGAGCTACTGTTGTTGGCTGTCATATGAGCGGAAATGTCATGCTCTGCCGTTAAGCATCTGATAAGTCAGACTCAGAAATCGTACGTATCTATTTATTTATTTATTTTTTTTTGTATAGAGGATAGTGGCATAAGCACTCATGTACTTATATATATATATATATATATTTTATTTTTATTGTAGAAGTATAGTAGAAGTAGTGGTAGTAGAAGTGTTGGTGGTGGTAGTAGTAGTAGGAGTAGTAGCAGTTAGTAGTAGTAGTAGTAGTAGTAGTAGTAGTAGTAGTAGTAGTAGTAGTTGTAGTAGTAGTAGTAGTAGTAGCAGCAGCAGTAGTAGTAGTAGTAGTAGTAGTAGTAGTAGTAGTAGTAGTAGTAGTAGTAGTAGGAGTAGTTAGTAGTAGTAGTAGTAGTAGTAGTAGTAGTAGTAGTAGTAGTAGTAGTAGTAGTAGTGTAGTAGTAGTAGTAGTAGTAGTAGTAGTAGTAGTAGTAGTAGTAGTACTAGTAGTAGTAAAAGTAGTAAAATGTAGTAGTAGTAGTAGTAGTAGTAGTAGTAGTAGTAGTATAGTAGGAGTAGGAGTAGGAGTAGTTGTAAAAAGTAGTATAGTAGTATAGTAGTAGTAGTAGTAGTAGTAGTAGTAGTAGTATGTAGTAGTAGTAGTTAAGTAGTAGTAGGAGGAGGAGGAGGAGGAGGAGGAGTTGTAAAAAGTAGTAGTAGTAGTAGTAGTAGTAGTAGTAGTAGTAGTAGTAGTAGTAGTAGTAGTAGTAGTAGTAGTAGTAGTAGTCGTCGTCGTCGTCGTCGTCGTCGTCGTCGTCGTCGTCGTCGTCGTCGTCGTCGTCGTTGTCGTAGTCGTAGTCGTAGTCGTAGTAGTAGTAGTAGTAGTAGTAGTAGTAGTAGTAGTAGTAGTAGTAGTAGTCGTAGTAGTCGTAGTAGTCGTAGTAGTGGTCGTAGTAGTCGTAGTAGTAGTAGTAGTGGTCGTAGTAGTCGTAGTAGTAGTAGTAAAAGAAAAAAGAGGAAGCAGAAGGAAATAATGATAATAACGATAGTGATGACATTAATAATGATAGATATAATGATGATTATGATAGAAAAAGAAGAATTGCGAAGAATTGTAAAGAATTGCGAAAACGAATTGCGAAGAAGAAATGCTAATAAAAATTGCAAAGAAATAAAAGAATTGCGAAAAAAAAATTGCGAAGAAGAATAAGAATTTTGAAGAATTGCAAAGAAGAAGAAAAAGTGCGAAGAAGACTTGAGAAGAATTGCGGAGAATAAGAAGAAGAATACTTACAAAGAAGAAGAAGAAGAAGGAGGAGGAGAAGGAGAAGAAGAAGAAGAAGAAGAAGGAAGAAGAAGAAGAAGAAGAAGAAGAAGAAGAAGAAGAAGAAAGAAGAAAGAAAAAAAGAAGAGGAAGAAGAAGAAGAAGAAGAATGTCATATGATTGATCTCTGCTAGTCCCATGACTGATTTTTTTTTCGCGTGTTTGATTTTTATGATCAAGTTTCTTCGGGTTTAAACAAAATTAAATCTATTTTTTCTGTCTCATAGCACAGATTTCTGCAGTCTAAAGGATCGATTTGTGTTGTGTATGACTGACTTCTATTGTGGTGTGCTTTGTCTTTTTTTCGTTTTGTTTTGTTTTGATGGGACAAAAGAGGGGAACAACACATGTTTTTTAGTTTTTGTTTATTTCTTCGAGAATTCGTTTTTGTCTACTGCATTACCTGATTTTATTTAATCAACGGCTGATTTGTTTTGATGTTCCATTTCTCCCATGACTGAATGTATGCTTCTGTTTATCAGATTTCTTCTGTGGTTTTATAAAAGGTAAAGGTGTCCCAAAACCTATGTAGTGGTAGGGGAGCGAGGCATCAGAGATATCAGCTTCTCTAGGGGCCAGCATGTTGAGGGCGGCGCCCATCTCCTCTCCCTCGCTGCTTTGCCTTCCCTGACCATAAAGAGGGCAGGTACCCTTTGACAACCGGGTAAACTGGGGGAACTGTACTGTAGCCAAGGCGCGCAAATGGTCACGCATCCAATTGGTAACCACGCTCGACGCTGCTTAACATTGACTGGGGGAAAGCGAGCGCTCTGACCACTGAGCTATCCCATCCCCTGTTGTTTTGTAGGGGATACCAAATCATCAACTTGCCATCCCCTTCCACCACCACCACCACCACCACCATCATCACCACCACTACTACTTTTGATACCGCAGACTGATACCATCAACACTACTCGTCGTATTAGACGAGACGATAAACAGAGGTCCCGTGTGTAACACCGCATCTAACAGCACATAAAAAAGCAACAAGAGAGATGTCCTTTGACAAAAATTCTGTAGAAAATATTGCCACTCCAGTAGGGAAAACTAATACACATGCAGACAGGAAAAAGGGGCGGGATGGCCTAGCGGTCAGAACATTGCGCTCGTAATTTGACGACCCGGGTTGAATTGCCGTTCGAGGGGATTTTCCCCCTGGAGTTAACATAAGTGCTGACTCCACTCTCCCCAAAAGTCCTTCGGATGAGACTTTAAACCGAGGCCCTGTGTGCGAATATACGCAGAACATCTTGCGCACACGTTAAATCCTATTCTGCTTTTCGTAAGAGTAGGCCATTGTGTGCCGGTGGGAAGAGATGGCAAGTTTTACAAAACTGCATACACACGGGGACTGGATGTAAAAGAAAAGCACATAAGTGCTTATTCCATTTCCTTGACACAAAGAATAAGAAAGAATAAGAAAACAAGAAGAAAACACCAGTGTGTGTGGTGCTACTCTTGTAGAACCACGCTTTCCCTGAGGCGAGCAGCCCCGAATTGAACGCTTACAACTGTGACTGAAAGTGGTTTGGAATATAATACAGTACAATACAACTACCACTACCACCACCGTCACCACCACCTCCACTGCTGCTACCACTGACAACTCCACCACCACCACCACCACCAGCACCACCACAATCACTTCCACAACCACAACTAACCCACCCCACCACCCCACCCCACCACCACCACCACCACCTTTACCACCATCACCACCACCTTCACCCTCACCCCACACAACATGTCGGAATCATTTCCCTGTGGACTAAGTTTGGACACGTCGTGCTCTGTCATGTTTTGCCTGCTAACCATGACAACCCCCCCCCCCCTAATCCCAATCCACCCTCCCTTCCCTCCTTCCCTCCATCATCTCTATCCCCCCTGGGGGTGGAGAGGGGTGGGAGAGGGGCTGGTGGTGGGGGGGGGGGGGGGGGCTGGAATGCTGCCGCCATCAGTGCTACCTGCTGTTTTATCTCCGCGGTGATGGATGGGGGTAGGGGGTCCGTTTGGACATCCCCCTCCATTTTTTGTTTTTTTGTTTTTATCTTTTCTCTTTTTTCCCCAGTTCCTTGACCCAGACTGTGCTGTTTTGTCAGTTATTTATTTTTTAAAATATTTTATACTGCTTTATGACACAGCACATTTCTCTGCATGAAATTCCCTAGGGAGAGCGGCTGCCACAAGTGCAGCTAGCTTCCACCCATTTTTTTTTCCTTTTTCCTGTCTGCAACTGTATTTGTTTCCCTATCAGAGTGGCTTTTTTATACAATTTTTTAAAATAATCTTTTCCACTTTATGTCACAGCACATTTCTCTGCATGAAATTCAGGCTGCTCTCTCTCTCTCTCTCTCTCTCTCTCTCTCTCTCTCTCTCTCTCTCTCTCTCTCTCTCTCTCTCTCTCTCTCTCTCTCTCTCTCTCTCTCTCTCTCTCTCTCTCTCTCTCTCTCTCTCTCTCTCTCTCTCTCTCTCTCTCTCTTACCTGTTGTCTAAACATGTTACCATCGATATTGTGAAATACTTTATTCACATTTTGTACTATTTAATAATCACGTGCTGAATGTAGTTGATTTTGTTGTTGTTGTTGTTGTTTTGAGGTGGTTTTTTGTTTTGTTTTGGTTTGTTTTTTTCGTTTGTTTGTTTGTTTGTTTGTTTGTTTTGTTTTGTTTCATTGATTCTTACTTCATATTTCGTTTCTGAATGAGTGCCTTTTTATAACATTACCTTTAATATTGTATCTCTATCTTATTTCTTACCTGTTGTTGTTCTTTCTCCCTTTTTATCAAAATCTTATGTTTTATGGGGCTTATTTTGATGATAGATGGTGCTTCAGTCATTTAACGTCACCATGTTCTCATGTTTGATCTTTCATTATTGTGCCTTTTTTGTTTTTGTTTTGTTTTGTTTTGTTTGTTTGTTTGTTTGTTGTTGTTGTTTAGGTTTTTTTTGGTTTTTTTATTCAAATCAGAGTCATCATTGATTCTTATTTCTATTTTCGTTTCTGAATGAGTGCCTTTTTATAACATTACCTTAATATTGTATCTCTGTCTTATTTCTTACCTGTTGTTTGATACTTGGTATGGTTTCTTGCTCTTGGTATTTGTATCACTATAATTGTTGTTTAGCTGAGGTTATCTTTTTATCTTGATGTTATCCCTGAAAAGGGCGGGGACTGGATGTAAAAAAGCACATGAGTGCTTATCTATTATCCTCGAATAAAAGAATTTTTTTTACCTTACTTATCTCTCTCTCCCCGGGGAGAGCGCGTCGCCACAAGTGCAGCGTTACCCATTTTTTTTCTTCTTTTTCCTGTCTGCAACTGTATTTGTTTGCCTGTCAGAGTGCCTTTTTCTACAGAATTTTGCCAGGGACAACACCCTTGTTGCCGTGGGTTCTTTTAATTTTACGTGCGCTAAATAATGATGTGTAACACACGGGACTTCGGTTTATCGGTCTTATCCGAAAGACTAGTACTCAGACCATGTACCATGGTCTAATGGAGGGGGGGGGGGGAGTTTTGGGCCCATTCGATTCGAACCATGGCACACTTCCATAACGGAGTTTTTGCTTTCTAGTCAGGCGCGTTACTTT
>CM060345.1:36843105-36845605 GCA_030674155.1 Stramonita haemastoma
CTTGCTCTTGGTATTTGGATCATTGTTTTATTTATTAATTATTTACTCATTCTTTTATATCGAGGATAATGGAATAAACACTCTCCAGTCCCCGCCTGTATGCAGTTTTGTAAATGTCATCTGTTCCCACCAGCACACAATGCCCTACTCTTACGAAAAGCGGAACAGGATTTAACGTGAGCGCAAGATGTTCTGCGTGTGTTCGCACACGGGGCCTCAGTTTATAGTCTCATCGAAAAACTTTTGGGGGAGAGTGGAGTCAGCACTGATGTTAACTCCAGAGGGGGAAAAAAATCCCCTCGAATGGGGAATCGAACCGGGGTCATCAAAAAGCGAGAGCAATGTTTTGACCACTAGGCTGCTGCCCTGTCCCCAGGTAATCCTGCAGTTCATCACATCAGCAGTTGACGCCAGCATCTGAGTCATTTCTTTTCTGGCACTGCACTGGTCCTGTGGCGGTGCGTGAAACGCTAGTCATTTATCTTCTCCTTCCTCCCTCCTCCCTTCCTCCTTCCCTTCCCCCCTCTCTCCCCAGCTCTCCTACCCTCTCCTCTCTCTCTTCCTTCTTCCTTCCTTCCTCCTTCCCTTCCCCCCCTCTCCCCCAGCTCTCCTACCCTCTCCTCTCTCTCTTCCTCCCTCCTCCCTTCCTCCTTCCCTTCCCCCCCTCTCTCCCCAGCTCTCCTACCCTCTCCTCTCTCTTCCTTCTTTCCTTCCTCCCTTCCTTCCTTCCTTCCTTCCTTCCTTCCTTCCTTCCTTCCTTCCTTCCTTCCTTCCTTCCTTCCTTCCTTCCTTTCTTAATGCCCTCCTCCTTACCACCTCTGCACTTATCTCCAACCTCTCTCTTCTCTCTGTGTTAAAGGTTACACTCAAGTGTTAGCTTTCGGGTCGCACAGTATCTAGAGAGAGTGGTAACCAGGGACGGGATAGTCTAGCGGTCAGAACATTGCGCTCACAATTTGACGACCTGGATTCGATTCCCGTTCGAGGAGATTTTTCCCCTGGAGTTAACATCAGTGCTGACTCCACTCTCCCCCAAAGTCCTTCAGATGAGACTTTAAACCGAGGCCCCGTGTGCAAATACACGCAGAACATCTTGCGCACACGTTAAGTCATGTTCCACTTTTTGTAAGAGCAGGCCATTGTGTGCCGGTGGAAACAGGTGACAAGATTTACAAAACTGCATACACACAGGGACTGGATGTAAACAAAGCAATGAGTGTTTATTCCATTATCCTCGCTATAAAAGTATAAATAAATAAATAAATAAATAAATAAATAAATAAATAAATGAATAAATAAATAAATGCCCCCCCTCCTTACCGCCTCTGCACTTTTTTTTTTTACCACTTTCCTCTTCTCTCTAGAAGGTTACACTCCAGTGTTAGCTTACTGGTCGTGTAGTATCTTATAAACAGTACGGGATGGAAAAAATTGTTGATTTTTACAGATTTTTTAAAGTAAAAAAAATGCACTGTGCACTTGTTTTGGGGATTGAGGACATAGAGAAATACCAGGTAGTCACGACAAAGTTGGAAATGATCATAAAAATTAATGAGGATTGCTTGTATTCCTACACCCTTGACCCAGCGCGTGCATATTTATGTGGCGAGGCATCCAGCAGACGACAAAGGACTGAGGGGGTGTACAGTGTTTGCTAACCCCCCCCAAAAAAAAAAGTTCAAACCTACCAACATTTGTTTGTATTGTCCTGGGTTTTGAGTCAGGGGCTGGTCTTTTTTTAAAGGGGGGTTTATTTTTGTGGATGTCTTAGTGCGTGCAGTACAAATGCAAGTGTGATATATGAAATTAGAAGGAAAACTTCCAGAATGTAACCGTTATGTGTAGCCTTAGGAGGCTATCTAGAAAGCGAAAAGTCCGAGTTGAAGTGTGCGGTGGTTTGAATCCCGTTTGGGCCCAAAACTTTTCCCCCATCCATTAGACTACGAGTGGTGGTCTGGGTGCTAGTCTTTCGGATGAGACGATAAACCGAGGTCCCGTGTGTTACACATCATTATTTAACGCACGTAAAAGAACCTACGGCAACAAGAGGGTTGTCCCTGGCAAAATTCTGTAAAAAAAAAAAGCCACTCTGATAGGGAAACAAATGCAATTGCAGATAGGAAAAAGAAAAAAAGTAATACGCAGGCGCTGCAGTTGTGGCGACGCGCTCTCCCTGGGGACAGCAGCCCAAATTTCTGCTGTGACATAAAGTGGTATCAAAAAAAGAAGAAAAAATAAAATTAATGCCCTCTTCCTTACCATCTCCGCACTTATCTCACACCTCCTTCTCCTCTATAGAGATGTTAGGATTTCTTCCAGTATAAAATGGATCCCACTTGGGGATCCCGGAGAGGGGGAAGGGCAGGGGTGTGTGTGTGTGTGTGTGTGTGGGGGGGGGGGGGTCAATATAAATAGCATCCCCCACTTTTTGGAAATTCTGTGCTAAAAATTCCCTCAGTGTTTTTTTTCTATCCCTCTCTTTGTTTCTGCCTTGTTCCTC
>CM060345.1:36855605-36860605 GCA_030674155.1 Stramonita haemastoma
AATAACTACACAGACATGATTATGACGACGGCAATGTCATGTTCAAGGTTGGTAGATGTAATGTGGAAATGTATCTGCTTACTGTCAGAAATGCACGATCTTTGAATGTCAGGGTGTGTGTGGCTGGGTGGTTTCTGTATGGTGTCATTGAATCTCTTGTTGCCATGCTCTGTCTGGTGTGTGTGGTGTGTGTGTGTGTGTTGTGTGTGTGTGTGTGTTGTGTGTGTGTGTGTGTGTGTGTGTGTGTGTGTGTGTGTCTGTGTGTCTGTGTGTCTGTGTGTCTGTGTCTGTGTCTGTTCTTGCGTACGTGTGTGTGTACGTGTGTGCATGCATGTGTACTTGTGTGCGTGTGTACGTGTGCGCGCGCGTGTGTGTGTGTGTGCGCACGCGCGTGTGTTGTGCATTAAGGAACAAAAGTCCGTATTTATTTTTTATCAATTATCAATGTTCAGTGTGTTCTGTCCCTGTGTGAGTGTCAATACCAAGGCTATGTAAACAAGCGAATGAAATGCTAGTGATTGAATTCCACGCAGGGTAAACAAAAACTGGTATTTTCTTTTTATCAAACACTGGTTAACTATGCAGGAGTTGGGTATTGTGGGATGAGTCCAGGGAGATGGTTTGAAAAAAAAGTTTTCTTTGTGATCTTAAAAATCGATAAACTTTTTCATACCGACATGACTGGCATGTACACACAGAAAAAATAGTTGAACAAGTACAGATGGTTTTCTTCTTGTACAAGGTTATTTAGAACAGAAATACACGTATATATCTATAGAGGTAATAGTGCATTATATGGCATAATAATAATAATGATAATAATAATAATAATAATAATGATGATGATGATGATGATGATGATGATGATAATTCTTCTTTCTTCCTTCCTTCTTTTCTTTTTTTTCTTTGTTTCTTTGTTTCTTTCTTTTCTTTGTTTCTTTGTTTCTTTGTTTCTTCCTTCCTTCCTTCCTTCCTTCCTTCCTTCCTTCCTTCCTTTCTTTCTTTCTTTCTTTCTTTATTGATGGTCATGGTGATGTTATGCAAGTGCCACCCTATGCATGCAGACCACTGGACTCTCCACTCTTCCTATCATCATTGCATCCCACAGTCCACTGGGCCCTGCAGATACATACCAACTGCCTCCGTGTTGGTCGTCAGCTTATTTGTGCAACACTCTCATCTATTCAAAACTCTTAGAGGACGGCGGTCCGCTATAGCGGATCAATGTAAAGCTACGGTTTTGGACGGCCGTCCGCTATAGCGGATTTGCTGTTTGCACATTTTTTACATGGCATCCGCATGAAACAATGACTAGTGCAGCTTAACATAGCTTTGTGAGCCTGTCCAAGGTGGAATGCAGAGTGTTGTTGGGTGATTCTGTGTGTTCTGAACTCTTTGTTCGCGGTTGCAGAGAGTATGGGACACGAAGTACAAAATTCAGAGTATTTTCTTCATGCTAGACAAAAGTCAAATATTAAAATGAAAGCCTTAATCTTTCGATATGTACTAATCCAGCATGCCATCCATAAGTTCAGGAAAATTCATGTTCTTACCATGTGTTTTGTATTTTTATGATTTTTTTTTTTTTTACTAACCTTTATGGGCTGTCTGTGGGGAAAAGCAAGGGAATGAACTGACCGTCCCGAGTGAGTAAGTGGATGAAGCTCGACTGTGTGGTCTCCAGTTTCCCCCCATCCCGAAGAACTCGAAGTAAACTCGCTCAGGGTAGGTAAGAAATGGGCCGGCTGGCTTTGTTGTTGTTGGATTTTTGTTTTTATTTTTACAATACTGCCTGTCTTTGATGTGGTTTCTCCCACAACGTAGGTGGTGACCGTCCTGTGTTGACCCTTAGGGCTGGTTGGCCAGGGAGTTAGAATTGGTTTAAAACCGTTGATCCAAGGAACAATAGTAGAATTGGCTGAAAACCGTTGATACAAGGAAATATTTGTAGAATTGGTTAAAAACCCCGCTTTACTCAGTATAGATCTGCAAAGTTTCAATTTAAATCCTGCTTTAATGATGCGTATATAGCTGCACGATTTCAATGTAAATCCTGATTTCATCTATTGTTGATAGCTGCATAGTTTCAATTTAAACCCTGATTTTATCCGTATAGAGCTGAACAGTTTCAATTTACAACCTAATTTAACCCATTGTTAATAGCTATATTTTAAAAATATTAAACCATGATTTAATCTGTATATAGCTGCACGGTTTCAATCAAAACCCTGATTTAATCTGCATACCGATGCACATTTTCAATTTAAACCATAATTTGATCCTTTGTTTATAGCTGCACGTGTTCAATTTAAACCCTGATTTAATCTGTATATAGCTGCACATGTTCAGTTCAAACCCTGATATAATCAGTATATAGCTGCACAGTTTCAATTTAAATCCTGATTTAATCCATTGTTTATAGCTGCACCGTTTCAGTTTATCCTGCTTTAATCCATTGTTTATAGCCACACAGTTTTTATCTCAGATTTTAAATTAACAAACAAAAAAGTGATGTGGTGACAGCTAGCCCCGATATTATGGCCGCTGAAACTCCATGTCTTTCCTCCTTGCTTCACTGTATTGTTGCTTGCTTATGATGTACGTATACTACATCAACAGTATTCAAACCACAATACAGCCTCTGTGATCGGCAGGGACAGCTAACAACAAGAAGACTAGACTGAATTAGCCAGAGTGGACTGAATTGGATTGGATGGGGCAGAGTGGACCAGGATGGACTGGATTGGCCAGAAGGAAGGAAGGTGGCAGGATGGTTAAGACGTTCGCCTGCCAACAAGTAAACCGTGAGATTCTGGGTTCGTACCCAGCCTCGCCCTTTCTTCCCAGTTTGACGAAAAAATCGAACAGAATGTCAAAGTCATTCGGATGAGACTATAAACCGAGGCCCCGTGTGTGAACGCACGCAGAACATCTTGCACACACGTTAAAACCCCGTTCCACCTTTCGGAAGAGCAGGCCATCGTGTACCGGTAGGAGCAGATGACAAAATTAAAAAAAAAAACAGCATGCACACAGGTGTCGTGTTTAAGACACCATCCCTGAGAAAAAAAATAATGGGTAGGCGCTGCACATGTGGCGACGCGCTCTCCCCGGGGGGAGCAGCCCGAATTTCACGCAGAGAAATCTGCTGTGACATAGGCTAAAGTGGTACAAAATAAAAGAAATAAAAAATAAAACAATAGAACAGACCGGATTAAATTTACCAGAGTGGACCAGATTGGATTGCATTGGCCAGAATGGATTGGATTGGCTGGGGTCCAGAATATACCTTCTGATTCTCACCACCACGACAATTTCAGCCAGAAACCCAAACGCACTAGCCTCCAAACCAGGTGGCTGGTGGTGTTACAGAAAGGTGGTCCGATGTGCTTTTCACGAGTAGGTGACGTCAGTGCCTAAGTGCTGTGCTAAACGTCAGTAGATCCCTCATCAACGGTTTTAGACTCTGAAAGCACACGCAAAGCAGACGCTAACTGCCATATTACACATGCATGCTCACGCAAAACTGTTAGCGGGTTGTCATGGCTGCGGCTGACATCATTTCCTGTTCCTGCTCTCTTTACACAGAGGTGCAAATGGTCATGGGAAGGGGAGACAACAAAACGTCCTTCCTTCACACTTCAGCACGAATCGTGATCGTTCTCTCCTTCCCCTCCACCCCCTTCCCTCCCCCCTCTCTCACTACTCTCAAGCTTTCCCTACTTGCTCTATCCTGTCTTTTGCATCATTTTTAGCTTTTAAAAAAAATGTGTGCAGAATTAAGGACTATTTGTTGAAAGGAATGAATTTGGCCAAGGCCAAAAGCTGTGTCAGTTACTGATGTCAGCTCATTGCCAAGGCCTACACTAACATGTTGTTATGTTGTACATACGTTGTGTTGAGATTGCCTTCAGCCATGATGAGCTCTTTGTATAACAACCTGCACTTTCCTGTAAAGGAGAAAAAAAATCTTCCCAAGTTAAGAGTATGACTGCCTATAATTATAGCGAGGTACCTGAAAACAGTCATACACGCAAACTTCTCATTCAGTGTGCAGTTTCAATCTTACAGTGATTCCCAGGTGGGATGAGTGAGTCAGAGTGCACATTCTGGGTGACCCCCAGAGTGTTAAGCTGGGGAACGCATAACAACAACAATTGAAACAATAGGCTTACCACTTTCCAATCACCACAAATTTCTCTTGCGTGAAATTTCAGTTATCCCAGAAGTTGGAATGTGGCTACCTTCACAGCAGGCCTAAACCAGTCGCAAACATAAAATTTAATCATTCTACAATTATTCAGGAAAAAGTAGTGAGGAAAGACAAGTGCAGGTACCAACTTCTCTATCATTTTGAAAATGACTTATCAAAGATTAAAAAAAACAAAAAACCCCCCAAAAACTGAAATAAAAATAAATTCTAGGAAATAATGTCTTTCAGTGGCAGCACTGTAGGCATTTTTGAGTAAGAACCTCACAATTCTCACAATCAGTGAACTTCAGAGCTCTAGCCGAGGAACGAAAAACAAATTCGGGCTGCTCTTTCAGAAGGATGAGCGCGTCGCCACAAAAGCAGCGCCACCATTTTTTCATATCGATTGTCCTGTTTGCTAGTGTATTTGTGATGGGAGATAGCTAAGTGGTCAGAGCACTGGCTTCCCCCCATGCTAAGGTTAAGCAGCATCGAGCGTGGTTACCAAAGTGAATGGGTGACCGTTTGCGCGCCTTGGCTTCAGTACAGTCCCCCCAAGTGTTCACCCAGCTGTCAGTGGGTACCTGCCCTCTTTAGAGTCAGGGAAGGTAAAGCAGCGAGGGAGAGGAGATGGGCGCCGCCCTCAACATGCTGGCCCTTAGAGAAGCTGAGGTCTCTGACGCCTCGCTCCCCTACGCCTGGGACACTTTTACCTTTTAATGGTTTTGCCAGACACAACATTTGATTTGATTTGATTTATTATTTTATATCGTATGTATCGTGTGTATGCAGCTTTGTAAATGTCATC
>CM060345.1:36874008-36876508 GCA_030674155.1 Stramonita haemastoma
GAAAGACAGAAAAGACAGAAAGATAAATAAAATAGATGGCAGGTGGACAGAGGGTGGATGGATGGTGGATGGATGGATTGTGGATGGATGGAAGATGGTGGATGGATGGATGGAGGGATGGAGGATGGATGGTTTGGGACCAGCAGACAGAAGAAGAAAGAAAAAAGAAAAAAAGAAAGATAGAGGACAGCCGACAGAAAAGACAGTAGATAGATAGATAGATAGATGATAGATAGAAGATAGATGATGATAGTAGAAAATAATAATAGATAGATAATAGAAGTAAAAGATAGATAGATAATGATGATCTACAACAAAAAAGAAATCATTAATCGGAAAGCCTTATTCTCCCCATGACTGCCCCTGCTCTCATAAAACCCATTAGTTTGTAGCGAGAGGGGGGGGGGGAGGGGGGGGGGGGGGAGGAGGGGGGGGGAGGGGGGAGATGAGGTTTTGGGGGGGGACTCTTTGTTATGGCGGAGGGGACAGTGGTGATTTGGGTTTTTCTTTGTGCCTTTCTTTTTGATTGTTTTGTTTGGGCTAGATCTATCCTGTCCGGTTCGGTTGTTTTGGGTCTTTGTGTCTGGTTCCATATTTTGGGTTGTCCATATGTGTGTTCCTTTTCGTGTGTTCATTGTTGTGTGCCCCATTTTCTGTTTGTTTTTTCTGTTTTGTTTCCCCAATGTCTGTTGCCCATCTATCTGTTTGTCTATTGTATTCTTCCCATCATCTGTTTGTCCTATTTTTGTTTTTTCCATCTGTCTGTTTGTCCATAGTTACTCTTTAAAATGAATTTTTTCATGAGATTATCATCACTCATTCTCTTCATTATCCACCGTCATCTTCGTCTGTCTGTCTGTCGTCTTCTGTCGTTGTCTGTCTGTCCAATAACCCCCTGTCCCCTCCGCCCTGCTGCTTTTTGTATTTTTCTGTTGTACTCTCCATCCATCTGTCCTCTCTCTGTTTTTTGTCTGCACATCTTTTTTTTTCCATCCATCCATCCATCCATCCATTTTTCACCCCATCTGTCTGCTTGCCTGTCTTTCTCCTTTGCTTACCATCAAGCTATTTCTTCACAAACCCCCCCAACCCCCCCCCCCCCCCCCCCTTTGTGCAAGCGCATAACAACATGCACACAACGTACACAACGAACAAGAACACTTTCACACACAAAAAAATACACACAATCTTTTCTCTCTTCTTCTCTCTCTCTCTCTCTCTCTCTCTCTCTCTCTCCTTCTCCTCTCTCTCTCTCCCCTCTCTCTCTCTCTCTCTCTCTCTCTCTTTTTTCTCTCCCTTTTCTCTCACTCTCTCTCTGTGTGCTTGTTTGTGGCCCAAGGCCGATGTGCCATTACATCATTTCAGTTTCCCCGGGTCAGTGTTTGTCTCTGTCTCTGTTCCTGTTTCTCTGTATCTCTGTACCCCTGCTCTCTGTCGTCTGTCTGTCTGTTCGTCTCTGTCTCTGTCTCTCTGTTCTGTCTTCTTTGTCTGTTGTCTGTTGTGTGGTTGTTTGTGTTTTTCCCTCTCTTCTCTCTCTCTCTTTCTCTCTCCTCTCCTCTCTCTCTCTCTCTCTTCTCTCATCTCCTCTCTCTCTCTTCTCTTCTCTCCTTCTTCTCTTCTCTTTCTTTCCCCTTTTAAACAGGTGATCGATATGGCTAAAACTCCCTTCCAAATTACAATTACTCAAGCTCTAACCACTAGACTTTTCTTCCCCTGTTCCAAAATACGATGTAAATACTTCAAGGATTAAATAACAGAAATGCTTCACTGACGGAAAAAATAGGCTGAGAGAGAATGCAGCTCCAAATCCAAAAATTTCTTCTGTTAAGACTTAGCTGAAACCTAATACTGGGAGGAGGAGGAGGAGGAGGAGGAGGAGGAGGAGGAGGAGGGAGGAGGGAGGAGCAGAGAGGGGCAGGGGGAGGGTAGAGGGGAAAGGGGGAGAACTAGGATGATATGGATTTATACGTATCATTATTCTCTTCATCCCAAGAAACGGGCAAGCCGTTTGTTGAGTCAAGAGATGCAGACACTGTCGAATTGATTTGTCATTTTTCCTATTCTGTCTACCTCGCAAACCACCACTCATTTACAGGAATAGAAAACAAACCACGGGAAGGAATCCAGGCTTTAACTAGTCTACATGTCATTTTATTTCGGATGACTCCAGACTCAAGAATACTTTAAGTTCAAACTGAGAAATTATGAGTGGCATTTTAAAAATTACAATTACACCACATGCATTGTTAAACAAAACATTTAAAAAGTAAACACAATATCTTAAAATCGACAATACCCTACGTCACATGCACGCAAGTAGGCGTGCGCGCGCCGCGCACACACACACACACACACACAACACACACACACACACGCGCGCGCGCGCGCGCCGCGCGCACGCACACAAACACACACACACACATACGCGCGCGCGCGCACAGTGGTGTGAGTGTGATTGATGATATCTGTGTGTGTATGCATGCACGCGCAATGTGTTTAT
>CM060345.1:36914008-36930171 GCA_030674155.1 Stramonita haemastoma
ACACACACACACACACAGCACACGCACACACACACACACACGCGCGCGCGCGCGCGCGCGCGCACACACACACACACACACACACACACACACACACACACACACACACACACACACACACAAAACACACACACACACACAAACACCTTAAACTTTAAGGTAGGACGATATTTATTATAGAGAAAAGCTATGGTTCAGTGTGAATAATTATGATATTTGCATTTATTGCATGGCCAAGGAAGGTGGCAGGATGGTTAAAACGTTGACTTGCCAACAAGTAAACCGTGAGGTTCTGGGTTCGTACCCAGCCTCGCCCTTTCTGCCAGTTTGACGACAGAAAATCGAACTGAATGTCAAAGTCATTCGGATGAGACTATAAACCGCGGCCCCGTGTGCGAACGCACGCAGAATATCTTGTATATACGTTAAAACTTCTTCCGTATATCGGAAGAGCAGGCCATTGTGTGCCGGTAGGAGCGGATGACTACAACAAAATAAAAACCCAGCATGCACACAGGTGTATTTAGACACCACCCCTGAGTGTGGCTACCAGTTGGATGAGTGACCGTTTCCACGCCTTGGTTTCAGTACAGTCTCCCACTTCACTCACTCACTCTCACTCAGTCCCATGTCCCAAAGGACGTAGGGGGGGACATGAGAGAAGACGCAACAGAGATCTTTTTCCATGCTTCACGATCCTGTGTGGCTAGTAGGAGGTGTTGTAGGGGTTGGGCAGTCCAGTCTTTGATGTTGTCAACCCATGATTTCTTTTGGCGGCCTCTTCTTCTCTTGCCCTCGACTGTTCCTTGCAGGATGGTTTTTGCTAGGGTGTTGTGTCTTGTGGTGTGACCAAACCACATCAGCTTTCTCCTCTTTATGGTGGAGAGCAAAGGCTCTTGGGGGCCCACACGCTTTTTGATTTCTTCTTTCACATAGTTATTGGTCTTGTGTTCTTTGTATGATATTTTGAGAAGTCTTCTGTGGCACTTGTTCTCGAATGCTTGGATTCTCCTCTCTAACTCTGCTGTCAGAGTCCATGATTCACAGCCATATAGGAGGATAGATATCACGAGGGATTTGTAAAGGTGGAATTTGGTGCCGAAGCTGATGTTGTTGCTTCTGATGATCTTCTCGAGTCTGACTAGAGCAGATGTTGCTGTTGCAATGCGAGCTTTCACTTCATTGTTTGATGTGCCATCTTTTGTTAGGATGGAGCCTAAGTATTTGAATTGGCTCACCTCTTCTAGTGTTTCTCCATTCATCTTTATTTCCGTGATGTCATTACTTGCGCTGTTGACCATGATCTTTGATTTCTCTGTACTGACCTCCATGCCGTATGCGCTCGCTCGATCTGTTAAATTGTCTGTGAGGATTTGCAGTTCTTGTTTGCTGCTGCCCATGAGGTCAATGTCATCTGCAAATCTGAGGTTGCAAAGGGGTCTTCCACCAATGGAGATGGAAGTGTGGTGGTTTTGCAGTGTCTCTGTCATGATGTTTTCGAGGAAGAGGTTGAAGAGTACAGGTGAGAGAAGGCAGCCCTGGCGAACCCCAACCTTGGTCTTGAAGAACTCGCCCACGTGGTTGTTCATGAAAACTGCACTTTTTGCGTTCTCGTACAGAGCCTTGATGACTTCAATTAGGCAGCTGTCAATGTTGAAGTGCCTGAGTACTTGCCAGAGGCCGTCATGCCATACCCTGTCAAAGGCCTTTTTGAAGTCTATGAAATTGTGGTACAAGTCTTTTTGGTGTTGGAGATGCTTCTCTATCAGAATTCTCAGATTGAAAATTTGTTCCATTGTGCTGCGTTTTGGTCTAAAGCCCGCTTGTTCTTCTGCCAGGAGTTTTTCTGCTTGGTTTTTCAGTCTGTTGAGGACTACCTGCAGCATGATCTTGCTAGGATGACTTATGAGACTGATGGTTCTGTAATTTCTTGAGGTTTCCTTTCTTTGGCAGGGGTATTACAAGAGACTGTGTCCATTCTTTTGGCCATTCTTTGGTGTCGTGGATCTTCTGACAAAGCTCTGTGAATCGCCTTGCTGTTTCATTCCCTCCATTTTTTATGAGTTCAGCTGGGATATTATCAATTCCAGGGGACTTCCCCTTCTTCAATTGTTTAATAGCTGCATCTACTTCACACCTTAGTATTGGTGGGTCTTTATCTTGGTGTTCAGGGGGTTTGTCAGAAACTATGTTGGTATCTGGGCGTAGTGGGTAGTTGTACAATCCCTCACAGTATTCTGTCCAGCGTTGGAGGATGGCATTGTTTTCCGTTAAAAGATTTCCTTCTTTGTCTTCAATAACAGAGGCTTTAGGCTGTGTGGTTTTCGTTAGTGCTTTCAAAGTGTCGTAAGCTGTTTTGCTGTTTCCCTTGGTCATTCCAGCTTCGATTGTTGTTGCATTGTTCTTCTATCCACCCTTCTTTGGCTTCTCTCATCTTTTTCCTCACTTCTCTGTGGCTATCCATGTACTTCTTGTAAGCTTCTTGACTTGTGAACTTTTGTTTCTTAAGTTCTCTTCTTTTGTCGCAGAGGTCAAGAACCTCATTTGTCACCCAGGGTTGTTTCTTTGTTCTGCTTCTTCCTAATGTTTCTTCTGCTGCTGTCGTTAGCTCTTCTTTGATGTTGTTGGCCAATGTGGTCACAACATCATTGTCGAGGGCTGTGTGTGACGGCGATATCTTTCCATCCAATGTTGAGCGTGGAAGAGTCTCCCTACTTCATTCCCAAGCTCTAAATGGGTACCTGCCCTCGGTTAGGGGCATGGGAAATGTTTATTGCAGCGAGGGTGTGGAGTTAGGGCGACAACTTCAGGCCAGCTTTGAGGACGGAGCACACACCCGTGTGTAGCGGATGGGAGTGTGGACGCGACGTCCGCGTAGCACACTAACGACACACTCACATTGCCATATATGAGGATGAGATATCCTGGTGGGTCTCGGGGTCCAGGGGTCTGTGCTGTGGGCGGGTGGGTCACTATGGGCCCAGGAGGGGCCGTATCGGGGGTGGCATAACTCGTGCGCGGGGGAACCATCAGGCAGGCACTGGGCTGCAACAGGGCCGGACTATATATCATTCCTCATAACTCTATATCACACTACTCTCATAACTCCTCTGCACACTCTCGACTACACATCTTCATTCATCTTCATCTCTAATATCTACTTCTTTCTCTTACTCTAAAATTATCACTACTGTTTATCTTCATGTATCTCGCTCGCTCATACTACTCGCAATGGGGGGGGTGGGGGTAATGAAGGGGGTTGTTTTTGTTGGGTGGGGGGGTTAGGGATACGTACATATCTATATATATATATCACTATAATACTATATCACACATACAAATATAACTCTGTGTCTGAGTAGTATATCTATATATATATCTATCTATATATATTTAAATCACATCATATTATATATATCTAATCACTACATTACTCTAATCCTACTGCATATACATCCTACTCATGTTATATCATCTTATATCTATGCGTCATACTCTCTCACATATCTCACACCCCACCACCACAACTCTAACTCATACTATATCTATACTCATCTCATATATATCACTACACATACTCTCTCAACACAACTCTGCTCAACTACAATCGTACTATATCTAATATATATCTCTAACTATGATCACTCTAATCACTTACAATCTCATCTCCTACACTCTATCACTATCGTTCATAGACTTACAATCGGGCGCGGGTACCACCTCTCAATCCACACGCCCACCACATGTACCTCGAACACATGACTGTGGCCCAGTATGACGCGTGTGGGGTTATTACTGTATGAGTTGGAGACGACAGAGTTGTGTGCCACACATTACAACTTGGGTTCGTCGGAATGGTGCACAAAGTGCGGCGAGTTGACGCAGCCCACAGTGATACTCACCTCTACATCCGCACTCGCTGCGCAATATCTCTCTATCTATATCTACAGTACTACTCCTGTCTCTACTATCACTACTACGTAGTCATTCTACATACTGATATCACTATACATCATCATCATCTAACTGTCATTCACACACCCCCCCCCCCACACCCCCCCCCCTCACACATACACACAATACATACACTCATCACACACATACCACACACAACACACACACACATATATACACACACACACACACACACACACACACTCACTTATACACACACACACACACACACTCACACAAACACACACACACTCACTACATACATCACATACAAACACACACACACTCACCACCCATACTCATACCATTCACAACAAATCAACACACATATCATCACACAAACACCACACCCACTCACACAACACACACACAGCTACACACAGATTCATCACACACACACACCATACATCACAACACACAATCACACTTACATCACACACACCACACACAACACATACTCATCACACACCACACACAAATACATCACAACATCACACACACATACATCACACACTCACTCACACAACACACACACACACAACAACACACACACACACACACTTACTTCACACACACACACAACATTCATCACACACACACACACACATCTTACATCACACACACACACACACACACACACACACACTCACTACATCACACACACTCAAATACACACAAAGTTGGTGAAATGTTTTTTTTTTCCGCCCTTTTGTTATTCTTTATTTTTGGTAGTATCGATGGACTTGATTGAAAAATAAACAAATCAGATGGTTATTCAAGGTACATTAGGGTATAATTAAAAATTTGTTTTGATTTGTTTGGATTTGTGCTCTGCATAGATGACACTTGCACAAGCTTGGTTGAATTGCACGACAATACATCACTCTCCACACACTCTCATACACGCGCGCGCGCGCGCGAATGCGCTACATCAGCTCTCAGCAACACATATATCATCACAAACACTTTAGCTGTGTTGCGAGTAGGTGAGGATAATGTGTGTTTGTGTGTGTGTTGTGTGTGTGTGTGTGTGGGGCCGTGTGTGTGAGTGCGTGGGTGTGTGTGTGACGTGTGGTGACGTGTGTGTGTATGTGTAGGGTGTGTGTCGAGTAGTGAGAGAGAGTGTGTGTTGTCGTGAGTGTGTATGCATGTGTGTGCGTTTGTGTTGGTGTGTGTGTGTTTGTGTGTGTGTGTGTGGGTGTGCGCGCATGTGTGTCTGTCTTTCTGTGTGTGTGGTATGGGTGTATGTGTGCTACTTTGGTATGCACGAATGTGTGTGTTATAACATTTCCACACGTGCCACGTCTAGGATATGTACCTCTGCGCGCGGGCAAAAAACCGTGCGCATGTGCGTGTGTCGTGACACACGCGCACGTAGCGTGATTGTGTGTGTGCTGTGTGTGTGTGTGTGTGTGTGTGTGTGTGTGTGCGGGCGGGCATGACTGTGGGTGTGCACCTCTCCATATGTATCACAACTAGAGTATGTTACTCCTGCTTTGGGATAAAACTGAGAAAGGGGATTATCGTTAATCAATCGAAACTAGAGAATCTATATGCATAGGTATCACCAATCACTGGTAATTTATTGCCATGTACATGTACATTGTTATGTGGGAAACTTGTTTGTACGTGTTAGGCCACAGAAAATAATGATGCTCTATGATCCTTGTCGTTGCTTAATGTAAATAAAGGTACACCACTATTGATGATGAGATTTAGGCATCATTGATGTTTTTTCAGGATGTAGGCCGATAAACGGTGAGGTGTGGGTATCGTGGGTGTGTGTGGGGGGGGGGGGGGGGGGGGGGGATGGGGGGGGGGTGTGGGGTGGGTGGGTGGGTTGTTGGGGGTGGGGGTGTGGGATGTGGGGGTGGGGGTGGGGGGGCTGGGGGGGTGTGCACTATGAGATCATCTTCCTTGGGCAAGTACTGTACTGACTTAGACAGTCAGAGTCACATAGTCTGTAATGTCTGTCACCTGGTCATGTACTTGGCTCCTGTGACAGACTGTTTATGTAACGTATGTACTGTAAGGGTTGTATGTATGTATTGTCATGTAATGTATGTCCCCCTGTATGTATGTACTGGATGTCTGTCATGTATGTATGTATGTATGTCATGGTCATCGGTGCATACTTTCATACATAATCATGATAGATAGATAGATAGTAGAATAGATATGATAGATAGATAGATAGATAGATAGATAGATAGATAGATAGATAGATAGATTAAAGAAGGAGGCATATGAATATACCTACACACACCATACATGCATGCATGTCATTTTTAAAAATGATTGAAAGTTGGTGGTACCATGCACTTGTCTTTCCTCACTACTTTTTCCTCAATAATACTTTGTGGTCAAGTGGAAATTGCATCTCTAATAGATCCAAGTGTAGGCCATTTATATTTTTTTCCTACTTCTTTTGCCTGTGCATGCACTTTAAGTGTACTGCAATGTTTTGGGTTATTTATCCAGCTAAGACTGACCACTTGGTGGATACTAACTTTATGACCTCCCTTGCATCCTTTTAATAGGATCCCCAACCTCAAGGCACAAGATTCACTAGGTGCTTATTTGTCTTATTCATTTTTTTCTCAAATATATTCTAAGCATATTTTCTTTGTCTTTTTAATCATCGTTCCTTTTGAGGGCAGCTTCAAAAGGCCCAAGGAATATTTAAATATTCCTTTGAATGCAACTGACACTTTAAATTCTGAAAAGTGTCTTGCTGTAAGGTTACCACCAGCGGTGGAGTTTCAATCACCGCCGCGGGACCTCTGATGAAGGCTCATCCAGGAGCCGAAACTCGAGTCAGGTCAGGCCAAAGGCATGGTTCTTACTCAGAAATGCCTACAATGCTCGCCACTGAAAGACATTTTTCCCTAGAACTTATTTTTCATTTGTATTTTATTATTATCATTTTATTTTATTATTTTTTTAAATCATTATAATATTATGAATCTTTGATAAGTCATTTTCAAAATGATTTGAGAAGTTTGGTACCTGCGCTAGTCTTTCCTGACGACTTTTTCCTCAGTAATGCATGCATACATGCAGAGAGAGAGAGACATTCATGCAAGGAGAGAGAATTGTTTTTGTTTTTTTCTTAAAAGTATTTCTACTTTTGGTAAACGAAACCGATGTCCTCATCTCCCACACAATAATTTTTGCACAATTACTGGAGACAAGAAACCTGGTTTGGAACTGGACACAAATGATCACATTATAATATTGCCAATGTTTATATTCTATTTTGTTTTATAGCACTTTACGTTACAAAAACGAACTTTTTCACTTTCTAGGTAGGCGCGTTACCTCTAGCCACCGATCTATACCTATGTTAACTATGTTCTCAAATTTTAATGCCACACAACAAGATATATATTCCCCGTTTCTTTAAAAAAAAAAAAAAAAAGATGGAGAGAGAGAGAGTGAGGAGATGGATGATCTGAGAGAGGAGAGATGAGGAGAAGAGATCGGAGAGAGAGAGAGAGAGAGAGAGAGAAATTAGTGCCGACTAACACGCGACAACCTCACTCATTCTTGTACGCCCTAACAATCCCAGAAGAGTATCTGCTATGAGAACGATTAAAAAAAAAGGCATTGATATAAAAACACACACAAACCTCACGACAGACACCTGGTAGTGTGGGTGTGAGTTGGGGGAGGGGAGGGGATTAGAGGGGAGGGGTTGGGGGAGGAGGAGGATGGTGGTGATAGCAGTGATGGATGGATGTTTGTGGTTGTGGGTGCTGTTGGTGGTGGTGACGGGGCTGTTGCTGGTGGGGGGGTGGCAGTGGGGGGTGGGTGGTTTTTTGCGACGCGCGCTTGCTTGCGGCAAAGGGGATCCCCACCGCGCTTGCACGCGACAAAGAAACAAAACAACAAAAAGTCAGGACGGACAGACGCGTACAATTCCGCCGTACGGCTAACAACGACAAAAGCGCTTTGAGAGAGAGGGGGAGAGGAGAGAGGAGGAGGGAGAGGGAGAGGGGGAGGGAGAGAGGTGAGAGAGACGGAGAAGGCAGAGAGAGAAGGGGAGAGAGAGAGGGAGAGAGAGAATGCCTTGCTGCTGGTACGACAGCTTTGTGAGAGAGTGTGTGTGTGAGTGTCTGGGGTGTGTGTGTGGGTGACAATGCCGTTCGACGCTGTGCTGCTGCTTGCTGTGTTGTGTTGTGTTGTGGCCACTATACTACCACACATTTTCAATTTCTCACCGATGAGGAGGATGAGGTTCCCTCATGAGTAGCAGCTGTTGTTGTGCTGTTGGGGTTAATTCTGTGATTTGGTTGTGTGTGTGTGTGTTTTGTTGGGTTTTTTTTCGGATGTCGATTCGTATTCGTCTTTACAAAGATTGTTTTTAAAAAAAATTAAAAAGTATGTCGGATTCTGCGATTTAGAAAGAACGAGCAAAAGTTAACCCTCGTGTGTTTTTTGTGAAAAAAACTTGTGTTTTGAAAAAATAACAAAAAACAAAAGTTGCATTTTGACGTCTTCTCGATGATGAAAGTTTGAGTAAAAACATCATCAACAACAGAAAAGCCAACAAAAAAAAAAAGAAGAGACGTGAAATTGTTCTTCTAACGATGAGAAAGATGGACCGATGTGCTCGAGTGTGTCTAGACATTTGCCCTGGACGTTCATTCTGGCCTGGGATGGGTTAGAACCAGGAAGCACCGGTGTGTGGAAACAGAAGTTCGCCCTGGAATAAAAGATGCTGTGAAAACTATTGTGGTGTTTTTTTTTCTTTTTTTTTTGCCCCTTCCTTTCTCTGGTGGTAAATGACGGTTGTTAAATACCAGCTGGTATTTTTTGTGTGTTATTTACAATTAAGGTTTTGTATACTGGCTGTTTCTGGGTAAGTGACTACTGTGAAAGCAGACTTTTTTTCTGGCAGGTTAAGGCATGTAAAGTCTAGTTGTTTTGTTGGTAGGTTTAGGCTGTAAACACAAGATTTTTCTGGGTAAACGTAAGGCTGTAAAAACTGTTTTCTGGTTTAAAAAAAAGGATGTAAAATGTAACTGTTTTCTGGTGAACTAAGGCTGTGAAAACTAATTGTTTCTGATAAACGATGGCTATGAAAATCTAGTTTTTTTAGATAGCTGTGAAAACCTAGTTGTTTTACTGGTAAAAAGATAATATAGCTCTAAAAACAATATCTTTTTTGGTAAAAAAAAAAGCCCACAGCAGACTAGGATATGAAATTAACCGTTTTCTGGTAACCAAAAAAAAGAGGCTTTAAGAACTGGTGGATTTTCTCGTAAGAAGGAGACAGTAAGTACAGCTAAGCTTTTTTAATTTAAAAAACGACAACAAAACAACCCCCTCCTCAACAAACAAAACAACCAAACAAACAACAGACACAACAAAGTCTCCGAAAATTTGCGTGTTTGGAGTATAAAACAGCTGTAAAAAAAAGGAAGAAGAAAACACCAGCCGTTTTTTTCTCAGTAAATTACATATCTCTGTGAAAACTAATCCATTCTGTTTCATGAAGTGTTGATTCTCTTGGGGCCTGTCAAGTCAAGTCAAGTCAAATTTTTATTTCCAGATGGAATTATAGGCCTGTTTCGAATTTAGCTGATTTTTTTAAGGGATTACCTGTCCTCTGTAGGGTCAGGGAAGGTAAAGCAGCGAGGGAGAGGAGATGGCGCTACTGCCCTCAATATGCTGGCCCCTAGAGAAGCTGAGGTCTCTAATGCTCACTCCCCTACGACCGCCTAGGTTATGGGACACCTTTACCTTTTATTTGTATCTCAGAATGATCAAGGATGACTTGGAAGAATAACGTTTCCTGTGCAATATTAACATTGTTTCGTAAAAAAAAAAAAAAAAAAACTTTAAAAAAATGGTCTTTAGAACTACCCAAAAATTTACCTGGAAAGGTATCATATGTAATTTTCTGGTTTTTAAAAAATTCAGAAGGGGAAGATGGGGTTGGGAGGTGGGGTGGGGTAGGGGTGCGATTATTGTTTAACAAAAAAGGATCTTAGTTTCGCTTAAGAAAAACAACAAAAAAGAAAGAATGCGTGTTTGTGGTAGGAATAATATCTTTTGCACAAAAAGATGGGGGAAGAGGGGATGTGGGTCAGGGAATTTAGACTTTAATGTTGCACGGAGAAGGGGCTGAGGTATGAAAACATCTGTACATGCACTTGTGCGCGGGGGTGCACGAACTCTCTCTCTCTCTCTTCTCTCTCTCTCTCTCTCTCTCTCTCTCTTCTCTCTCTCTCTCTCTCTCTCTCCTCTCTCTCTCTCCTCTCTCTCTCTCATCTCTCTCTCTCTCTCTTCTCACACACACACACACACACACACACACACACGCACACACGCACACACACACACACACCCACTATCTCTTTCTCTCTCTCTCACAGACATACACACACTTTCTCACACATACACACACACACACACACAAACACACACAAACACACACAAACACACACAAACACACACACTCACACAACACACACACTACACATACACACACACACACCACACACACACACACACACACACACACACACACACACACACACAACGCACGCGAGCGCGTACCTACTACCCTCCCACCTCCCCTACACCCACACCGTAGCATCCAGTAATTATCGATCTAATCCTGTGGCCTTGAAAATGGAAGAGAAGGCACTAACAGGTATAAAAGGTAAAAACAGTAAAGGTAAGGTAAAGGTGTCCCATAACCTAGGCGGTCGTAGAGGAGCGAGGCATCAGAGACCTCAGCTTCTCTTGGGGCCAGCATATTGAGGGCGGCGCCCATCTCCTCTCTCCCTCGCTGCTTTACCTTCCCTGACCCTAAAGAGGGCAGGTACCATTGACAGCTGGGTGAACTGGGGGGGACTGTACTGACGCCAAGGCGTGTAAACAGTCACCCATCCAACTGGTAACCATGCTCGACACTGCTTAACTTTGACTTGGGGAAAGCGAGCGCTCTGACCACTGAGCTATCCCGCCCCCATGCATCAAATGAAAATATTAAAGGCGGAAAATGGCGTGTCAGCCAGCCATCCACACAGCTGTGAAGAATCACAGAACGACAACATCCACTTAACGAGATTTATCCGTTACACTATTTCTGTAAAAAATAATTCTAAAAATCAGCAGTTTCAGTTGGGCTTTAAATTTTTTTTTTTTTTTTACTGTGTGTGTGCAGATACACAAACACACACACACACACAAACACACACACGCGCGCGCGCACATCACACACGCACGCACGCACTCATGCACGCTCAGACACAACACATGCACGCACGTATGCACGCACGCACGTACGCACGCACACACAAACACACACCCCTCGTAGCACATTTATTATGTTAGCTTCTTACTTACACACACACTCACACACACACGCACACACACACACACACACACACACACACACACACCACACACCACACACGCACACACACACACACAACACACACACACACACACACACACACACACCACACACACACCACACACTACGATGACACGTAAAATATCAGTATAGTTGCGAAAAAGCATTTATTATTGTACAGAGAAAGTCTTATTGCACAAAAGCAGTTTATTGTTAGACAAAGAAAATCGTATTACACAAAAACAGTTATTGTTAGACAAAGAAAACCGTATTACACAAAAACAGTTATTGTTAAACAACTAAAATTTCATTGCACAAAAGCTGTTATTTTTTTTATAAGAGAAAAATCTTCTAGCCCAAAAGCAGTTATTATTTTTTTTACAAAGAAATTCTAACTGCACAAAAACAGTTATTGTGAAAGAAAGAAAATCTTATTGCACAAAAGCAGTTATTATTGAACAAAGAAAATCTTATTGCACAAAAACTATGTAGACTTGACTCAAAAGTATATATACACAAAGTGGCGTGACTTTGTGTCATTTGTGACGTAGATATCAGTGTAAACGTCAGAGTTATGATAAATCGTCACATACAAGAACCTTGTGAAAGCTAAACACAATTTGGAACGCCCGCCACAAACAAAATTAATAAACACAAGTAAAAAAAAAAAGTAAATGAATTAAAAGAAAAGGGAATAGAGTATACATTGAACAAAGAGTTATGTGTGTGCACCCTGTAGAAATGATTATTGCATTGAATGTTTCGAAAATAAACAATTCTAGTTTTTAAAAACCTGAAATATTATCAAGAAACGATATCCATGTCACGCAAAGAGAGTATTATTATCTTTATTGCTACATAAAGTCTAAAACTCAAGGTATAAAACATGTTTTTATTTCTAACAGCAACAACAACAACAATCAGCAACAACAACCACAAAACCAGCGAACTATTGAAAATTCAATTTACAATAACGGTGCCGCATAACACTAAAACACAACTAAAATGTAATTGAATGTAATAAAGTGCTGCCTTATTTGCTTCTGCTTCAATCTATGAAAATTTCTACTTTTTTCGCTTTTTTGAAAAAACTCCTTCTCCAAACACAGACACAGACAGAGACACAGACAGACAGATAGACAGACACACAAACAAAAGCACACACGCACGCACGCACACACACACACACACACACACAGACACACAGACACACACACACACACACACACACACACACACACACACACACACACACACACACACACACACACCAATGGAAATAAAAAGCGTGTCACACTTACTTCCTAAATCATGTTTGTTTTTGGAACAATTCCAAAACTCAACTTTCGATTAAAAATAAAAAAGCAAAATGGCTCTGAAACACACAATGTTATCAGCCTCGAAATTAAACTTAACAAATAAGACAGTACATATATACACCGTAGATTTTTTGCATGGAATGTAACATACACACATAATGAAAAATTAAAATCAATGTTTACATTATTTAAAGTTGTACCCCTCTTAAAAATGAGACCCGGAATATGCCATGGATTTTTTTTACATAAAATTTACCAAAAAAAAGTGCAAAGCTATCATATATATAATGTTTGAACAAAATATATGAAATGTAGCTATCTTGCGTCTTTGATTATGATTCGTATCAATATACCTGTCAGTATTGTAATTGTAATTACCCTCCAGGGATGATTAAAGTGTTTTTGACTTGACTTGAAAGAAAAGAAAAGAAATGGAAAACAACCTGAAAAAAGAAAGAGGGGAGAGATGATAAAAAGAAGATCGATTGGTTTTTATAAGCTAGAACTAGATGGATGTTAGATAGAACGCAAGCCTGCTTTTGCCAGCTGGAGTGTATAGATATTAACGACACGACATAGCAAGACTGCACCGTGACGAAACCATGCAACAACATGTTGTTGTTGTTTGAATAATGTTATAGTGTGTATTATAGGCTTGCCTTGCGCAGTCTCTTATGTGCTGCAGCCCTGGGGGCTAGTTGGCCTTTGGAGAACATCTCGAACGCTGACTGTCCTTATACCCTCTTGGCCGAGAAAATGGGGATGTACTATGGGCAAGGCATCTCCACTATAATCAAATTTCTGCCCAGTTTCCAAAACAGCAGCTGCCTCCTCTGCTATTTTGGAGGTCATCGTCGAACATGACGGACAGACAAACATTATTGTGTGTCAGCAATTCTTATCTTTCAGTACATATTCTAGGGGTTGTAATTTATCGTTTGCAAATATATTTTGGCGACCGATTTTCTTATTGTAGTACATTTATCTTTGCTTCACTTTCTCCGCATTTTAGTTGGTGGATGGTGAAAGTGGATCGGTGGTTTAGAGGTAACGCACCTTCTTAGAAAGAGAAAAGTCCAGGTCGGAAGTGTGCGGTGGTTTTGATCTCCTGTTTGGGCCAGAAACTTTCCCCCCATCTATTAGACCATGAGTGGTGGTCTGGGTTCTAGTCTTTAGGATGAGGCGATAAACTGAAGTCCCTTGTGTTACACAAAATTATTTAGTGCATGTAAAAAAAACACACGGCAACAAGAGAGTTGTCCCTTGCAAAATTCTGTTTAAAAAAAAAGCCAACCTGATAGTGGAAAGAAATACAAGTGCAGACAGGAAAAGAAAAGAAAAATAATAGGTGGCGCTGCTCTTGTGGCGACGCGCTCTCCCTGGGGAGAGCAGCCCAAATTTCACGAAGAGAAACCTGCCGTAACTTAAAGTAGTATAAGATAAATAAATGAATAAAGTGTGTGACAAAATGTCATAAAGCTACCGCTTTTATACGTGGCTTTAAATCTAAAGAAAAGGAACTGGATATATACACTGCTAAAAAAAGAAAAAAGAAGAAGAAATATCCAAGCCTAGTAACAGATAGATAAAGAGTGTTACTTTCGCTTAAGATTTAAAAAACCCTCCAGCTTTATATAATCCTAAAGTGCACTTCTTTGTTATAGTTATCAGCACGTAAACTATGGTTACAAGTCATACAGCATAATCATAAACCGTGGAATTGGAAACACAATTAAAAATGTACACACACTAGTCTTCCTAGTAGTTTATTAAATTACATTTTAAAAAGAAATTATGAGTAAAATGGGACTACATTTATCTTCAGAATAATTTTGTAAAGCGTTCGGATGAAAACGGACACTTTAACAAAACAGTGTTAGTTAATACTATGAACATACTAGTAACTCTTGTGTGTATTTGAAATTTGGCAGAACTATAACGAAAAAAAACACCCCCCAGATACAGCGTTTTGTCAAGGTTGTTCCGTTGCACTGTATGACGAAAACGTGAGTTTGATTGATTAATTTCAGAATGACTGTGTAAAATAGTGCTCGGAGCTTCATAAAGACACACACACTTCTACTGAGATTTTTGTGGGTGAGAATAAACTTGGATTTTCGTTTTTTCGGCTGGAGTGATTTTGCAAGACAATGTGAAACAAAATAGATACGACGGCTGAGTGTGGTTTTGTGAATAAGTTGTGGTGTCATTTTTTTTTTACCTCAGTTTCTGGGAGTTACAAACAGAACCCCCCCACCCCTACCCCCAAAAAAAACCCCAACAACTAAAACCAAAAAAGAACCCGAAACCATCAAATAAAACACAACACAAAAAACAAAACACCCCCCCCCCCCCCCTAAAAAAACAAAAACAAAAAAAACACCCCCCCCCCCCAAAAAAAAAAACCCACACAAAAAAAACCTCAACAATACCATACCTATCCTTTTCATCAAAACAAAACACCCTCCCTTCCCAAGGTACAACAACAACAAAAATCCACCCCCCTCCAACCCAACCCTCCACCCACCAACCCAACCTCAACACAACCCCCTCACGGATGACGTCATCATGTGACGTCACGTGGCTGACGTCATCGCCATGTCCAATCCGTGGTTTCGGCGGGGAGGCGGTCACCCGAAGAGGAAGATCAAGAACACTAGCGCCCCTTGGAACCCTTACGCTCACAGCAACGAAGCTTTCGCCACAGAGAGCGCCACTCCGCCACCTCCCATCATGCACCGCCGGCACCGGAACAGCGGAGTGGCGGAACTGGTTGGCGGAGAGGATAACATCCCCCCACCCCCTCCGTAAGTGTCGTCTCCCCCCCCCCTCCCCGACCTCTCATCTTTTTTCTTTCTTCCAGCCTACGTGGGTTTTTGGTTGTTGGTTTGTTTTTGTTTTATTGCTATCAAAGACCACTGTGTGTGGGGGTGGGGTAGGGGGTAGGGGTGGGTGAGTGTGTGTGTGTGTGAGAGAGAGGAGAGAGAGAGAGAGAGAGAGAGAGAGAGAGAGAGAGAGAGAGAGAGAGAGAGAGAGAGGAGAGAGATGGAGGATTGGAGAGGGGGGTGTGGTGGTGTGTTGTGAGGGGGGGGGGGGGGGGGGGGGGGGGGGCCGCGCGCGCGCGCGTAGTACGTACGTGTGTGTGTAGTTGATTTTCCACTCTTCTAGGACAAAGAAAACAACACTCGCCAGTCCATTTCAATTCGACACACAGACATAGCATCAACAGCAACAACAACAGTTGCAGCAAGAGCAGTGGCACCACACCAAAACACCACCAACCAACAGCAGCAGCAGCAACAACAACAACAACAACAATAACTGCAGCAGCAATAATAACAGCAACTGGAGTATGTTGATGTCCAGGATATTAGGCACAAGCATTTTTACTGCAGACTCCCTAAAGATCTTTTTTCGGGATGTTCCACAAGACGTTTTAACTTCCTCGGAGAGTCTGACTTTTCCCGTCTGATATGAGTGAAAGTGGAATAGTCGGTCTCTAAGGACAAGGTTGTTTT
>CM060345.1:36935271-36937771 GCA_030674155.1 Stramonita haemastoma
TTCCTTACCAAATCGATCTTCAAATTTCTATTAAAAAGGGTGTCTTCTATTATCCCATGGCTCACTTCTCCATTCATTAACAATTTTTTTCTATTAAGAAGGCTTTGGTATGTGAAATTTTAACTTTGATATGTGAATTTGTAAATACTGTATCTCCCACTAAGTCAAATCGGCTTTGTATTAAGATATTTTTTTAATCATATTTAGCCATGCTGATTGAATGAAGTGTTTGTCAAGTAAATCTATCATCATCTGGTAAACACTTTATGGCAGCTTTTCACACTGGAAGTGGAGCAGCTGCATCCAGAAAGCACCATTCCAACAGAGACCAAACTCAACAAGGGATCTCTGCCAGTTTCTCCATATATTTACCTTCTTAGTCTGAACCCAGATTTGCCAGGATTGAATAATTGCCCCCTCTAAATTCTGATCTGCTTCCATTAACACACAGTAGATTTCCATCACACTGTGATCATTACTAATTGCTACCACATGTCAAAGCTCTATCAGGCTAGAAGTAGAAGCCCTGCTGAGAATCTGGAAGTAATTGTATATGCTGGTATGTACTTAGAAGGAGGAAAAGGCTAGCAAACATGTGTGCCTGACCTGATTTTGTGATGGAATGCAAAATATAGGGACTATTTGTGTTCAGAAAATCTGAATGCGAGAGGGTTAAAGGAAAACTATATTTTAAAACCTTTAACTGAAACTTATGAAATTATTGCTATATTTTCATATCCCCAAATTTTACATCCATACCACAAAACAGGTACAACAATTTTATGGAGTAAATCAAGTGCCATGTGTCTGTAGTTCTATTAGCTGTGCAGTCCTTATTAAGCTAAACATGACTTTAGCAGCTTTGTCATAAGCATTTTTCATGCATTACATTTTCATATGTCCATAATTTCACATCAATACAATAAAACACATACAACAATTTCACGTGTACAGAGTTCATTTTGCCATGTAGTCCTTATCAATTAAACATGACTTAATTCTCCATATACTAACCCTCTTAGTCTGGAACTGAGGATTTGCTGGATTGAACAATTGCCCCCTCTGAATCCACAATTGCTACCACTGCTACTGAAGTTGATTCCTGAATATTTAAAACTATTAAGAACTTCAAGCGTTTGTCTGCTATTTTACATAACTATTAGAGATCTATTGTTGCCGAATAGCATGATTTTGGTTTTTACTAGATTCAAAACAAGTTTCTAATGAAAACAGTATATAAAATGTCTTAAGCATCTTGTAACCCTTCTTTGTAGTGGAGAGTAAAATGGTATCATCAGCATAATGTAAAAGTTTAACATAACTTATTAACATTTTGCCATGAGATGAAATTTGAATATGCAGTGTTAAGCAATTTCTGAAAAATATTGTTCCAAATCATTCAGAAAGTGTGTGTGTGTGCTACTTGATATCAATATTACTTCCCCTCCCCAGGCTACATATCCTTTTAAAGAGTTGCATCCCTTTTAATTGTTTGCAGTTGCTTTGTAGTCTAAATCAAACGTTTCATCTGATGGAAATGAAGCAGTAGTTTTGATATGAAATTGTAGACTTACTGTTGACCTGTGTGAAAGAAGTACAAGGCGAAAGTAAATGATTGTAGACATACATGTTTTTCAATGTGTGTACATATAGTAAAAGACACCTTTGGAATTTGAACTTGTTGGCTTAATGATAAATTGTAAAAATGTGAAGGCAAAAAGTTCAGCTGTGAGTTAGGAATTGCAAATCTGCAGGGGGATCTGCCCCTAACTTCTAATGCTCCGAGCTTTGGAGTAATGTGTTGTCTATCTTCCAATGTTTGTGCTAGGGAGAAGCATAAGGGAGGTGGGGGGAGGGAGAGAAATGGTGGAGGAGGGGAGGGGTGGAGTGGGAGAGTGGGAGGGGGTGGGGGGTGGGGGGAAGGTTGATGGGGGTGTAAGGGGGGGGGAGATGGGTGGGGAGGGAGGGAGGGAGGGGAGGGATGGGTGGGGAGGGTTTGAGGTGGGGGGGATGGTGGGAGGGGTGGGGATGGAGGGGGAGTGGTGGTTGGGAAAGGTGAGGGTAAAGGTAATTGCCTGTTGCCAGTAGTTTCGTATTGACTGAAAATTATACTTGGTTTAAAACGCTTGGGTCACTCATTTTAGGAGGGTGGGTAAGCAAATAAGTTATAACGACACCAGCATGTATCAAACATCATGTTCTTTGTATGATATGAATGTATTTTTGATAGTTTAAGATTATTACACTCATACTGATTGCACAATGTTCAAATTTTGCTGCCTACAGTAATGTTATCTGTAAACTTTTCTCAAATTTGCACACCGGAAGTACAATTACATTAGTTTCCCCCAATGAAAAGGAATTGGGTCGTCAGAGTACAAAAGTTTTAGTTAGGAAATGTAACTTATACAAGCCTGCTTCAATTAAGTGTACAAATTCCTGACTGGAAAGCCAGAACAGCTTGCAAAGCAGCGCAAAATGGGAAATACTGTTTCAGCTC
>CM060345.1:36951435-36956435 GCA_030674155.1 Stramonita haemastoma
GGGATCGAACCCGCAACCTTTAGATTACGAGTCCAACGCCCTAACCACTAACTACGGCGGCGGCTTGCTTATTCAATGTACCATCTGGAAATACAAGTTTGGCTTGACTTGACTTGACTTGACTTGACTTGCACGTGATCTCAAGACGGCAGGGGACGAGATAGCCTAGTGGTCAGAACATTGTACTCGCAATTTTTACGACCCGGGTTCGATTCCCGTTCGAAGAGATTTTCCCCCCTGGAGTTAACATCAGTGCTAACTCCGCTCTCCCCAAAAGTCCTTCGAATGAGATTATAAACCAAGGCCCCGTGTGCGAACTCACGTACAACATCTTGCACACACGTTAAGTCCTGTTCCTCTTTTCGTAAGAGTAGGACATTGTGTGCCGGTGGGAACAGATGACAGGATAAAAAAATGCATACACACGGAATTGTATGTAAAAAAAAGCACATGAGAGCTTATTCCATTATCATCGATATAACAGAATAAAATGAGAAAAAAAAGCCACCCCACAACACCCCACCCCACCCCACCACACCACACTACACCACACTACACCACACCACACTACACCACATCACACCACACCACATTACACTACACTACACTACACTACACTACACTACACTACACTACACTACACTACACTACACTACACTACTACACACCCACCCTACACCACCCCACCCCAACCTACCTCACCCCACCCCACCCCACCCCACCACCCCACCCCACCCCACCTCACCACCCCACACCACCACAACCCCCCCACTCCACCACCCCACCCCACCCCACCATACCCCACCCTACCCCACCCCACCGCACCCCACCCCACCAAACCCCACCCCTCCACACCCCACCCCCACCCCACAACAGCAGACGGCAGTACAGTGAACGTACGAAGGATAGTGCAGCATTCGGCAGACGACTTGTGCGGCCTTGGCATCGAAGCCGTCATCACACACTGTGCCCCACTCGTGACCAAAGCGAATCTCCACCCTCCGCTGTCGTAACGGTTTCTGTTGACGCCTCCCAGTCTGATGTGCAGGGGCTCTGAATACACATACACGCATATACTATATATATATATGTGTGTGTATATATATATATATATATATATATATATATATATAGATATAGATATATATATATATATATATATATATTATATATATATATATATACACATGCACATACATACATATATACATATACACTCACGAAGACTGCACTGTGAATACCCTTGCTGGAATAATCCCCACTACTTTTTGACTTGTGACTGGACTTGACTGGACTTGACTGGACTTTGGGGGCCACTCACGAGGATGGCACTGTGAATACCCTTGCTGGCATAATCCCTCGCGCTCGCGCGTACGAGTGTTAAGTGTTTGTGATATTTTTTTATTTGAAGCGTATAATGTTTGGACAATATGAAATTTAGCTCTCTTGTGTCTTTGATTATGATTCGTATCAATATGTCTGTCAGTATTGTAATTGCCCCTCAGGGATTATTACAGTGTTTTTGACTTGAATTGATTACTTTTTGACTTGACTGGACTTTAACTGGACTTGACAGGACTTTGGGTACCACTCACGAGAATTGCACTGTGAATGCCCTTGCTGGAATACTTCCCACTACTTTTTGAGTAGGCTGGACTGGACTTGACTGGACTTGACTGGACTTGACTGGACTTTTTACCACTCACGAGGATTGCCTGCCCGAGTGTCGTGTACCCTGTGACTACACTTACTGGAACAAACCCCCCCCACTACTTTTTTTGAACTTTACTTGACTGGACTGGACTTTAATAACTGGACTTTAACTGGACTTTAATAACTGGACTTTAACAGGACTTTAACTGGACTTTAATAACTGGACTTTAACTGGACTTTAATAATTGGACTTTAACTGGACTTTAATAACTGGACTTTAATAACTGGACTTTAAGTGGACTTTAAAAACTGGACTTTAACTGGACTTTAATAACTGGACTTTAATAACTGGACTTTAATAACTGGACTTTAAATGGACTTTAAATGGACTTTAATAACTGGACTTTAACTGGACTTTAATAACTGGACTTTAATAACAGGACTTTAATAACTGGACTTTAATAACTGGACTTTAATAACTGGACTTTAACTGGACTTTAATAACTGGACTTTAATATCTGGATTTTAATAACTGGACTTTAATAACTGGACTTTAATAACTGGACTTTAACAGGACTTTAACTGGACTTTAATAACTGGACTTTAACAGGACTTTAATAACTGGACTTTAATGACTGGATTTTAACTGGACTTTGACTGGACTTTAATAACTGGCCTTTAATAACTGGCCTTTAATAACTGGACTTTAATAACTGGACTTTAACTGGACTTTAATAACTGGACTTGAATAACTGGACTTAAATAACTGGACTTTAACTGGACTTTAATAACTGGACTTTAACTGGACTTTAATAACTGGACTTTAATAACTGGACTTTAATAACTGGACTTTAACTGGACTGTTGTGGCTGCCACTCACGAGGATTGCACTGTAAATACCCTTACTGGAATGCTCCCCACTACTTTTAGATTTGACTGGACTCGTGACTGGGCTGGACTTTGGCTGGGCTTGACTGGACTTGACTGGACTGGACTGGACTGTTGTGCCACTCACGAGGACTGCACTCCGAATACCCTTGCTGGAATAATCCCCACTACTTTTTGACATGTGACTGGACTTTAACTGGACTTGACTGGACTTTAACTGGACTTGACTGAAAATGGTGCCACTCCAAGGATTGAACTATGCTGGAATAATTCCAACTACTTTTTGACTTGAATGGACTCGAGTTGACTGGATTTTGGTGCCACTCACAGGATTGCCCGCCCGAGTGTCGTGTACTCTGTGAATATCCTTACTGGAATACCCCCCCGCCCCCACTGCTTTTTTTTTTTTTTTAAACTTCACTTGACTGGACTTTAATAACTGGACTTGACAGGACTGGACTGTTGTGGTTGCCATTCACGGGGATTGTACTGTGAATACCCTTACTGGAATACTCCCCACTACTTTTTTTAACTTCACTTAACTGGATTGGACTTAACTGGACTTTAACAGGACTTTAACAGAGACTTTAACTGAACTTTAACTGGACGTTGACTGGACTTTAACTGGACTTTGACTGGACTTTAACTGGACTTTAATAACAGGACTTTAATAACTGGACTTTAATAACTGGACTTTAATAACTGGACTTTAGTAACAGGACTTTAATAACAGGACTTTAATAACTGGAATTTAATAACTGGACTTTAATAACTGGACTTTAACTGGACTTTAATAACTGGACTTTAATAACTGGACTTTAATAACAGGACTTTAATAACTGGACTTTAATAACAGGACTTTAATAACAGGACTTTAACTGGACTTTAATAACAGGACTTTAATAACAGGACTTTAACTGGATTTTAATGACTGGATTTTAAATAACTGGACTTTAATAACTGGACTTTAATAACAGGACTTTAATAACAGGGCTTTAATAACTGGACTTAAATAACAGGACTTTAATAACTGGACTTTAACAGGACTTTGATAACTGGACTTTAATAACTGGACTTTAACAGGACTTTAACAGGACTTTAATAACTGGACTTTAATAACTGGACTTTAATAACAGGACTTTAACTGGATTTTAATGACTGGATTTTAATAACTGGACTTTAATAACTGGACTTTAATAACAGGGCTTTAATAACTGGACTTAAATAACAGGACTTTGATAACTGGACTTTCATAACTGGACTTTAACAGGACTTTGATAACTGGACTTTAATAACTGGACTTTAACAGGACTTTAACAGGACTTTAATAACTGGACTTTAATAACTGGACTTAAATAACAGGACTTTAATAACTGGACTTTAATAACTGGACTTTAACAGGACTTTAATAACAGGGCTTTAATAACTGGACTTTGATAACAGGACTTTAATAACGGGACTTTAATAACAGGACTTTAACTGGACTTTAATAACGAGACTTTAATAACAGGACTTTAACTGGATTTTAATAACTGGACTTTAATAACTGGATTTTAATAACTGGACTTTAATAACAGGACTTTAATAACTGGACTTTAACTGGACTTTAATAACTGGACTTTAATAACGGGACTTTAACTGGACTTTAATAACAGGACTTTAATAACAGGACTTTAAATGGATTTTAATAACTGAATTTTAACAACTGGATTTTAATAACTGGACTTTGATAACAGCACTTTAATAACTGCAGTTTAACTGGACTTTGATAACTGGACTTTGACTGGACTTTGGGTGCCACTCACGAAGATTACCCTGTGAAGACCCTTACTGGACCCCTCCCCCCCCCCCCCCCCCACATTTTTTAAAACTTCACTTTAATAACTGGACTTAAACAGGACCGTTGTGGGTTACCACTCACCGGGGTTGCACTGGACCCCCACGTCCTCGGAGTGGCGGCAGTTGTGGTTGTAGAAGCCCTTGTTGCCGCACTGCGCCAGAGAGGTTTCGGTGCCCGTGCACTGCAGGTCATCCAACACGATGCGTCCACTGCCCGCCCCGTACACACTGCTGGACACTGACAGGGCGTTTGGGCTGCACACAGGTACAGACACACAGGCACGTACAGACATAGACAGACAGACAGACAGGCACACAGACAGAGGCACACAGGCAGGCACGCAGACACGCAGAGACACGCGCGCACAGGCACGCACACACACAGAGGCACGCAGGCACACAGAGTAACACACACAGGCACACACACGGGCACACGCACGCACACACACACAGAGGCACACACACAAAAACACGCACACAGGCACACAGAGGCACACGTACACACATACACACACAGACACATACACACACACACACACACACACGCGCACGCACGACACGCACACACACACATACACACACGCGCACGAACAGTAGAATTTCTCTATGGGATAATAAAG
>CM060345.1:36961435-36968935 GCA_030674155.1 Stramonita haemastoma
TATATATAGACAGACACATAGACACACACAAACACACATATAGACCTGTGCCCTGACCTTAAGCCGCCACCCCCATAGCCACAGCAGCCTGGGAGCTGAGGACATACATACAGACAGACAGACAGACAGACAGACAGACAGACAGACAGACATATAGACACAGACGTAGACACAGACATAGACAGACACATAGAGACATACATACACACACACATAGACATGCGTCTCATTCGGACGAGACTGTCAACCGAGGCCCCGAGTGCGAACGCACGCAAAGCATCTTGCGCACACGTTAAAACCATGTTCCACCTTTCGTAAGAGCAGGCCATCGTGTGCCGGTATGAGCGGATGACAGAATTATTTTTAAAAAACTACAAAAAAACCAACATGCACACAGGTGTCGTGTTTAGACACCATCCCTGGGAAAAAATGGGTGGCGCTGCACTTGTGGCGACGCGCTCTCCCCGGGGAGAGCAGCCCGAATTTCACGCAGAGAAATCTGCTGTGACATAAAGTGGTAAAAACAAAACAAAACATAGACACATAGACACACACACATAGACGCACAAACACACACACATAGACACACACATATAGACACACACAGACAAACATAGACACACACATAGACACACACACACACACAGACACACATAGACACACACACATAGACACACACATAGACACACGCACATATAGACACACACATATAAACACAGACATAGACACACACATATAGACACACACAGACAAACATAGACACACATATAGACACACACACAGACACACACACATAGACACACACATAGACATACATATAGACATACACACATAGACACACACACATAGACACACACATAGACATACACACACAGACACACACATAGACGCACATAGACACACACACACACACACACACACACACACACACACACACACACACACACACACACACACACACACACACAACACACACACACACACACAGCTACAGCTCAGGGGTATCTGTAGATGGATCACAAGATGTAATGGGTTCACTGATGGCCACATCACAAGATGTAATGGGCGCACTCATGGCCACATCACAAGATGTAATGGCCGCACTCAGGGCCACATCACAAGATTTAATGGCTTAATTTATGGCCACGTCACAAGATTTAATGGCTTTACTCAGGGCACTATGACAAGATCTCATAGCTGTACAAGGCAGGGACAGCTCAACCCAAGCCATCAACAGAAACCCAAGAACTAAATCCAGCCCAAACCAAACTAATTCAATCCAAGAATCCATGAACCCCCCTCCCTTCCCTGCCCCCACCTGACTGACCCAAGACCACCCCAATGAGCCACTCCCCCAGGCCCCTCAAAGCAGTGTAGGTAAAGGTAAAGGTGTCCCATAACCTGTGTGGTTGTAGGGGAGCGAGGTGTCAGAGACCTCAGCTTCTCTTAGGGGCCAGCATGTTGAGGGCGGCGCCCATCTCCTCTCCCTCGCTAAGTTACCTGGGTGAACTGGGGAAACTGTGCTGTAGCCAAGGCACCGCGCAAACGGTCACCCACCCAACTAGCAACCACGCTCGACGTTGCTCAACTTGACTGGTTTGGTTTGGTTTATTCTTTTATATCGAGGATAATGGAATAAGCACTCTTGTGCTTTTTTTTCATCCAGTCCCCGTGTCTATACAGTTTTGTAAATGTCATCTGTTCCCACCGGCACACGATGGCCTGCTCTTACGAAAAGCGGAACAGGATTTAACGTGTGTGCAAGATGTTCTGCGTGCGTTCGCACACGGGGCCTCGGTTTATAGTCTCATCCGAAGGACTTTTGGAGAGAGTGGAGTCAGCACTGACGTTAACTCCAGGAGGAAAATCTCCTCGACCGGACTCGAACCCGGGTCGTCAAATTGCCAGCGCAATGTTCTGACCACTAGGCTATCCGTGATGTGGGGAAAGCGAGCGCTCTGACCTCTGAGCTATCCCGTCCCCCCCGAAAGCAATGTAGGTACCCGTTAAAGCCTAGCTGGTTGCAGATGACGGCGGCATCTTTCTGGTTGAAGTAGTCATCACACAAGGTGCCCCAGGTGTTGTTGTACCGGATCTCCACGCGGCCGGCACTGGATGACGACCCGGTCCCGTTCAGCCTCACCTTCAGGCCGCTGTAACCTAAAGCATTAGACACACAGGTATGACCTTCAGGCAGGTATGACCTTCAGGTAGGCATGACCTTCAAGCAGGTATGACCTTCAGGCTGCTGTAACCTGAACCATCACTCACACACACACATACACAAAGATATGACCTTCAGGCAGGTACGACCTTCATGTAGGCATGGCTTTTAGGCAGGTATGACCTTCAAGAAGGTATGACCTTCATGAAGGTGTGACCTTCAAGCTGCTGTAACCTAAAGCATTAGACACACAGGTATGACCTTCAGGCAGGTATGACCTTCAGGTAGGCATGACCTTCAGGAAGGTATGACATTCAGACAGGTATGACCTTCAGGCAGGTATAAACTTCCGGCTCCTGTAACCTAACCCATCACATATACAGAGGTACGACCTTCATGTAGGCATGACTTTTAGGCAGGTATGACCTTCAAGCGGGTATGAACTTCAGGCTGCTGTAAGCTAAACCATCATGCACACACGATGGGAGGGAAGAATCCGTAGCACCGACTTTGCAGAAGGTGTGGATGCTATCTCTACTAGCAAGCACCCAGCATTCCCACAGGGGAGCACGATTCCAGTCACAGTGCCTACGATATTCCTGAATCGTGCAATAAGGTCAGTCACAAACAAGTCAGGGGGCCGGGAACAACTGCTGGGATCATCCCAAGAACACATCATTTTTAAGAGCGGAGACACTGTCAACACATATTCATTCATTTATTCATTCATTCGTTCATTCATTCATTCATTCATTCGTTCATTCGTTCATTCATTCATTCATTCATTTGTTTATTCATTCATTCGTTCATTCATTTATTCATTCGTTCATTCATTTAATAATACATTCATTCGTTTTGCTACTGGTCTAACAGTTCTTATAGCTCCGTTCATCAATTGGTTAAATGGTTTATTAATCATTTAGTTCATTTCTTCAATGATTCTTACTGAGATTATGACATTCCTTCCTTCCTTCCTTCCTTCCTTCCTTCCTTCCTTCCTTCCTTCCTTCCTCCCTCCCTCCCTTCCTTCCTTCCTCCCTTCCTTCCTTCCTTCCTTCCTTCCTTCCTTCCTTCCTTCCTTCCTTCCTTCCTTCCTTCCTTCATTTCTACTGCACTGGTCTGATAACTCTTACAAATTCATGGATGGATTCATTGAATCTCTAATTGATTTATTCATGGATTCATTTATTCATTCATTCATTTGCGCTGGTCTGACGATTCTTACCATTTTTGGTTGATTGATTGATCAATTGATTGATTGATTAATTAATTCACACAAGTCTGAAGATTGAACATTACAAATTCTTTCATTCATTTCTAAAGGTCTGAAGATTGAACACTACAAATTCTTTCCTTCATTTCTAAAGGTCTGAAGATTGAACACTACAAATTAATTCCTTCATTCATTCATACAGGTCTGAGGATTGAACATTACAACTTCATTCATTCATTCATTCATTCATTCATTCATTCATTCATTCATTCATTCATTCATTCATTCATTCGTTTATTCCTACCGGCCTGAAGATTAAACATTACAAATTCATTCATACCTTCTTTCATTCCTATAGGTCGGAAGACTGAAGATTACAAATTCCTTCCCTCCTTCCCTCCTTCCTTCCTTCTTCCCTTCCTCCCTTCTTTCCTTCCTTCCTCCCTTCTTTCCTTCCTCCCTTCCTTCCTCCCTCCCTTCCTTCCTCCCTCCCTTCCTTCCTCCATTCCTTCCTTCCTTCCTTCCTTGCCCCCTTCCTTCCTTCCTTCCTTCCTTCCTTCCTTCCTTCCTTCCTCCCTTCCTTCCTCCCTTCTTTCCTTCCTTCCTTCCTTCCTCCCTCCCTTCCTTCCTTCCTTCCTCCCTCCCTCTCTTCCTTCCTTCCTCCCTCCCTCCCTTCATTCCTTCCTTCCTCCCTCCCTTCCTTCCTTCCTTCCTTCCTTCCTTCCTTCCTTCCTTCCTTCCTTCCTTCGTTCCTTCCTTCCTTCCTTCCTTCCTTCCTACCGGTCTGACAGTCGACGCCCAGGTCTTCATTGTGAGAGCAGTCGTGGACTTTGCTGTAGCGACAGCCGGCCAGAGTGGACTCTGTGCCCACACACCGAACATCATCTAGCACGATGGGCAGAGTTGTCGTCCCTGCTGAGCGCGCCACTTTCGTGATGATGGCGTTAGACCTGTCCCCCAAACACAAGGCAGAAAGAAGATCACGGTTAGTCTGTACTGTTCTTGTCGTTTTGTTGTTATTTTGTTGGTTTTTAATGGGGGAGGAAGCAGACTGTTACCATCCCAGCAAAGGAAGAGCAGGTGGTTAAGAACCTAAATCGAACAGTTGAAATCTTCTCCAAAGTGACTCTAATGGAAACCAGGTTTTTATGGTTGATAATTATTTGCTGTAAAATGGCTTCAATACAAACCAGAGGGTCGTTTTAAGAAGTGAACTATGAAAAAAATGACTTTAATCCACCAGACACCATGGCACAGTGGTTAGGGGCATAGGTTTCGGACTGGAAGGTCGTGAGATCGAATCCCATGAGTCATAGGGATTTTTCGGACTTTGGCGGACTCCTACCCAGAGTGAGTGTGCTGTGGGCTCAGTGGGGAGACTGGGACCACACAGTCGAGCTTCACCCGCTTTTCGGATGCGAGTTTGAGAATGTTGCTCAAATTACCTGACCAACACTGCAGGTGTGTGTATCTCTCGGGGCCCGGTTGACGCCAGGATATATTATGATAGTAAGCGTAGATTACAGCCCTGTCAAGTAGTCTCAAAGCATATGCACTTCCACGGCAGCATTATTACATCATCCCCATTATCACTGATCATCAGGCAATAAAAAAGCCTCTGATTCGGTGGTCCCATTACTATGCTCCAAACCCAGGCAGAAGTCAGAGTCAGTCAAGTCAAATTTTTATTTCCAGATGGTTATTGAATAAGCATTGATTCACTTTTTTTCATCAAGCCATCTATCTAGGGAAAAAAAGAGAAAAATAAACATTTCACCAATATTGGTTAACTAACATGATACAACAGCCCTCAAAATTAAGATATATCTATAGTTGAAAACAAACAAAAAAGAGGAATAAAAAACAAAAAAAGAGAAGAAAAATCAAACAAAAAGAAATACAATCAAAAGTCACACACACACACACACACACACACACACACACACACACACACACACACACACACACACACACACACACACACACACACACACACACACACACACACACACAACAAACACAAACACGCACGCGTGGGCGTGCTCGCCACACGAGCTCGTATGCACCTTCGCGCGTGCACACAGGTAGACTTTAAAAAAAAATCATGAAGTTTTTAAACAAACAAACTAGATCAGCTACAATATCACTAATACCATTATTTAAGGTCGCCACCTCAGGTGGGTGACTCACTCAGTCTGGCTCCGCAACTGAGCTAATACAGTCATTAGTAGGGGGCTTAGTAAGCGGTGTCCAGCGTATGTTAGCTCAGATCAGGCACCACCAAAGTGACCCAGTAGAATTCCAGGGCCCCTCAGCCTGGTGGCCCCACGGCAGCTTAACATTAACGGGCTCCCTGTGGACTTCCGATCCCGAGGATGAGACACAACGAATCAGGGTATGGATGTGGCTGGGAGATGATTGAAATGAGCGGCGTGGGAACCTCAGCACTGGGGAACATCACAGAAAACGAGGCAGCAAAAAAAAAAAACAATCCCCCAAAACGCCATTATTTAAAAGTTGAAAAAAAGGATGAAAAGACCAGTGAGTATCCTGGGAACGTCACAGAAGATGCGGCAGGAAAAAACCAAACAAAACCATCCGAACAAACCCCAAACCCCCAAACACCATTGTTTAAAAGTTGAAAAAATAAAGAAGACCAAAAAAAAGACAAGACCAGCGAGCCACCACCATCTCCCCTCATACTCACGTGTTGAGGCCCAGCTCCCGGCAGACCACCATGGCCAGAGCATTGGTGGCCAGGTCATCACACACTGTGCCCTGGCGGCCGTTGACCGTGGCCACTAGGCGGCCACTGCTGCCCCCACCCTCCAGAGTGCTGACAATGTGGTCTGCCCCCTGACCCGCTTTTGTGGACACACACACACACACACACACACACACACACACACACACATACACACACACACACACAGAACAAAGCATAAACGACACGGTTTGGGTGGTGTGACGCAGTGTGGTGGTGTGACGCAGTGTGAGGGTGTGACACAGTGTGAGGGTGTGACGCATTGCGAGGGTGTGACACTGCGGGTGTGAGGCAGTGATGGTGTGCCAAAGTGAGGGTGTGACACAGTGTGAGGATGTAACACAGTGAGGGTGTGATTCAGTGAGGGCGTGACACTATGAGGGTGTGACACAATGTGATGGTGTGACACAGTGTGAGGGTGTGAGGCAGTGATGGTGTGATACAGTGAAGGTGTAAGGCAAGGCAAGGCAAGGCAAGGCAATTTTTTTTATTTTGAAAATAATAAATAAGCACTCGTGTGCTTTTTTATTCCACTCCACACAGTCACACAGTGACACAGTGAGGGTGTGACACCGTAATGGTGTGACATGACGAGGGCGTGACACAGTGAGGGCGTGATTCAGTGAGGGTGTGACGCAGTGATGGTGTGATACAGTGAGGGCGTGATACAGTGAGGGAGTGACACAGTGAGGGTGTGACGCAGTGATGGTGTGACGCAGTGTGAGGGTGTGACACAAAGATGGTGTGACACAGTGAGTTTGCGTTTTTTGAGTTTTGTGAGCTTGCGTTTTGTGAGTTTGTGTGCGTGCATGCGTGTGTATGCACGTATGGCTGCACGTTTGTCTTTACACAAAGTGATAATATTATTAGATGCACTAGCGAGTGTGTGTGTATGCGCGCGTGCGTGTATGTGTGTGTATGAATGAATGAATGAATGAATGTATGTATGTATGTATGTATGTATGTATGTATGTATGTATGTATGTATGTATGTATGTATGTATGTATGTATGTATGTATGTATGTATGTATGTATGTATGTATGTATGTATGTATGTATGTATGTATGCAAGCATGCATGCATGCATGCATGCATGCATGCCTGTCTGTCTGTCTGTCTGTCTGTCTGTCTGTATGTATGTATGCAAGCATGCATGCATGCATGCATGCCTGTCTGTCTGTCTGTCTGTCTGTCTGTCTGTCTGTATGTATGTATGTGTGTGTATGTGTGTGTGTATGTATGTATGTATGTATGTATGTATGTATGTATGTATGTATGTATGTATGTATGTATGTATGTATGTATGTATGTATGTATGTATGTATGTATGTATGTTTGTATGTGTGTGTGTGTATGGA
>CM060345.1:37000975-37005975 GCA_030674155.1 Stramonita haemastoma
GGTTCGGGAATTGGGCAGAAATTTGATTATAGTGGAGATGCCTTGCCCACAGCACACCCCTACTCTCTCGGCCAGGAGGCCATATTTATTTATTTATTCTTTTATACCAAGGATAACAAAATAAGCACTCATGTGCTTTTTTACATCCAGTCCCTGTGTGCATGCAGTTTTGACAATCTTATCATCTGTTCCCACCGCCACACAATGGCCTACTTTTAGGAAAAAGCGGAAGAGGATTTAACCTGTGCACAAGATGTTCTGCCTGTGTTTGCACACGGCCTCGGTGTAAAGTCTCAATCCCATCCGAAAGGACTTTTGGGGAGAGTGGAGTCAGCACTGATGTTAACTCCAGGGGGAAAATCCCCTCAAGCGGGAATCCAACCAGGGCCGTCAAATTGCCAGAGCAATGTTCTGACCACTAGGTTATCCCATCTCCTATACATAGGTTGGAGATGTTCTCCAAAGGCCAACTAGCCCCCAGGGCTGCAGCACATAAGGACTGTGCAAGTCAAGCCTCCTGGTCAGAGAGTCATAGTCAATCACTAAAAGACTAAGCTGTAAAGTGGAATTCCATGAGTGGGAAAGAAAGCCACTGATCATACAGCCTCTCACTTTGCTATTGCCCCAGCGTCAATGGTTTAATCAGAACTGGATAAAGCCACTGATCATACAGCTTCTCACTTGACATTCCCCCAAGCGTCAATGGTTTATCCAGAACTGGGATAAAGCCACTGATCATACAGCCTCTCCTTGCTATTTTCCCCCCGCATCAATGGTTTAATCCAGAAATGGGATAAGCCACTGTCATACGCCTCCACTTGATTGCCCCCAGCGTCAATGGTTTAATCCAGAACTGGGAAAAGCCCCCCCGATCATACCCCCCACGCCCCCACCCCCCAAACCCTTGGGGTTTTCCAGGGCCCGGGGAAAAATCAAAAAACACAAGGACGGGGCGGGATTGGGCAGAAATTTTTTTTTAAGGGAATCCTTTGGGGCCCAAAAACCCCCAAAACCCCCGGGGAGGCCAAATTTTTAAATTTTTATAAAAAATAAAAAATAAGTTGTTTTTTTTAAACCAGCCCGGGGCAGCATTTTACAATCTTACATTTTTTCCCCCCCCAAAATCCCACTTTAAAACAAATTTTCCCCCCAAAATTTTCCCTTTTTAAAAACCCCAAAACCCAACCCCCCCAAACCCCCCAAAACCCCCAAACAAACCCCCCAAAAACCCCCAACCCCCCACCCCCCCCCCCCCCCCCCCACCCCCCCCACCCCCCAAAAACCCCCAAAACCAACCCCCCCCCCCCCCAAAAAAAACCCCAACCCTTCAAACCAACACAAAAACAACAAAATTCCAAAAAAACCAACACACCCCCACCTACCCCCACCAAAAAAAAACCCCCAAAACCAAAAAACCCCCAAACCCCCCAAAAATTTTTAAAAAACAAAACAAAACCAAATAAACCCCCCCCCTTTTTCCCCCACCAAAAACCCAAACAAAACCCTTCAACACCTCCACTTTTTCCCCCACCCAAAACCAAACAAAACCCCCCCCCCACCCCACTTCCCCTCCCCCCAATCTTTCAAAAAAAAAAAACCAATCTACTCATAAACCCCACCAAAAAAAAAACCCCCCCAAAACCCAAAAAAAACCCCCCCATAACCTTTTCTAAAACAACAAAAACCTCACCCCAAAAAAAAATTTACTTCCCCTCCTCCCCTCCCCCCCCCCCCAAAAAACACCCTTTTACAGCTTTAAAAACAATAACCAATTAAATCCCCCTTTACCTCAACTCCCCCTTTCCCAAAAAAATTAACATTTAATTTTTTCCCTTCCCACCCCTTTAAATTTTTTTTTTTTCAAAAATTGCATTACCCCTTTTCCCTACCCTTGGAAAACCCCTTTTATTTTCCCCCCCCCCCCCCCCCGGGGTTTAAAAGGGTAAAAAATTTTGGGGGGGTTAACCACTGGATTAGATCGCCTTACCCGGGGGTCTATATTATTAAAAATTTCCCGGGTAACACCGGTGATTTTTTTTGGGGGGCCCCCCTTTTAAACCCCCCCCCACCCCCCCCCCTTCCAAAAATTTTTCAACCCAAAACCAACAACCCCCACCCCCCCCCCCCCAAAAAAAGGGGGGGGGGGTTTCCCCCAAAATTAAAAAGCGAGGGGTAAAGGGGGGGGGTAATGGGGGCCGGGGGGGGTTTTTGGGCCCCGGGGGGGTTTTGTTTTTTTGAAAAAAAAAATTTTTCCCCCCCCCCCCCCCCCCCTACTTTTTTCCCCCCCCTTTTCCCCTCCCCCGCTTTTTTTTTTTTTCTTTGGCCTTTGGGGCCCCGTGGGGGTTGGTTTCGGGTTAAAAAATTTTTTAAAACCCCCGGTGTTTGTGGTTGAGGGTTTTATTAATCAAATCTCTTTTTTTTTGGTGTGTGTAATTTTTTTTTTGGGTTTTGGGGGTTTGGTTGAAGTGTGTAGTGTTTGGAATTCTCAGTCAGATTGCAGTGTTTGGGGGGGCTTTTCTTTGTTTTAGGTATGGTGCTGTATTTTCATGGGTAGTGGTGTGGTACAAAGTTGAATTTTTAGTGATTGTGATTGAGGCTCTGTGGGTTTTTAAAAGAGAGGAGGGGGAGAGAGGGAGAGAGAGAGAGAGGAGAGGGGAGAGAAAAGGGGAGAGAGAGAGAACCAACACATTTCTCTTTTTTTGTTTGGTTAGTTTAGTTGGTTGCCCTTTTTGAAACTTTTGCCCTGGGAAAGGGCAGATGATAAAAAGTTGTGGTGGTATTTTTGGTTTTTTTGGGCATGAACCCCTCTGTAGATTGTAAGGTACAGGAGACCTATCAGCTTTCAGTATCGTATAGAGCTACCCCTATAGTAGTATCCCAACTTTGGGAAATCTTTTTTAGAAAAACCTGGGGTATGTTTTTGTTGTGTGTCCCCCAGCTCAACCTCTAGGTCACCCGAAAAGCACTGTCATCCTCACCATCCCACTTGGGAATCACTGTGAGATTCAAATTGCACACTGAATTAGATGTTTGCCTGATGATGTTTTTAAGTACCCCGCCATTAAGCGCCATACTCCCAAATTCAGAGGATTTTTCCCCCTTTTAAAGAGAGTGCCCGGTTTTTATTTTTAAAAGCTTGTCTGGGGTGAAGGGAATCTCAACCAAATTTTAAAACATCACAACATTTTTGTGTAGCCCTTTGGGGTCGTGACATCAGTAACTGCACATGTTTGGGCGAGCCAAAAAAAATTATATTTTATGCCACTCTTTTTTCTTGTTTGTTCCTCGAGCTCCCAAGGGGTTCACCAAAGATGCAGTGTTATATTGTGGGTTGGACCGTGTTTGCCCCCTAGGTAAAAAAGGTTAAAGGTGCCCCCTTTAAAATTGTGGTTGTAGGGGGGCATGGCATCGAGACCTCAGTTCTTAGGGGGCCGCATGTTGAGGGGGATGCCCATCTCCTCTCCCTCCTGCTTTGCCTTCCCTGACCCTAAAAACGGGGAGGGGACCCATTTAAGTGGGTAACTGGAGGACTGTGCTGAAGTCAAGGACCCAAACAGTCGCCCATCCAATTGGTAAACCCGGCTCGATGCTGCTTAACCTTAGCTTTTGGGAAAAACAAATGCTCTGACCCCTGGTATCCCATTTATCTTCTTAAATCTGTTGTGACTGGTGCGTTACGACAAATTTTAGATCCCCCGGCCGGGCAGGGGGGTTTTGGGAAATGAGCCAGAATTTAACTGCTTTTACGTGAACAAATCCCCTTGGGGACTCTGTGAAGTCTAATGACACCAAAAATTTTAAATATTAGTGGAAAAACGATGCCCAAATTTTTGTTTTTATTTTAATATTTAAAAATTGTCTTAACCATCCCGCCCCCTTCTTTTCAAGAAGTAAAGAGGTTCTGGGTTAAATTTCCAGCCTCGCCTTTCTTCCCAGTTTGAGGAAAAAAAAAGTCATACTAAATGTCAAAGTCTTTCCCGATGAGACTATAAACGAGGCCTCGAACGCTTTGCAGAACATCTTGCGCCCCACGTTATAACCCCGTTTTTTCTTTCCAAGAGCAGGGCATTGTGTGCCGGTGGGAAAGCCAATGACAAAGTATAAAATAAAAAAAACAACCAAAAACCAGCATGCACACAGGTGTCGTGTTTAGACACCATCCCCGAGGAAGGAGTTGGAGTCCCCAGGGCAGCTGGGGGATGTGTGTGTGTGTGTGTGTGTATGTGTGTGTTTTGGTGTGTGTGTGTGTGTGTGGTGTGTGTTTTGGGGGTTTTGGTGTTGTGTGTGTGTGTGGTGTTGACAAATAATGGGTAGGCGAAAAAACTTGTGGCAACGCGCTTTTCTCCCCGGGGGACCCCCACCCCGAATTTCATGCAGAGAAATCTGTGTGACAAAAAGGGGGTTTCCCTTTAAAAAAAAATTAAAAAAAAAAATAGTAAAGTCAAATGCACCCCAAATTTGGAATAGTTATTGAAATCTGTTCCCTTTTTTCTTTTTTTATTTATATATTAAAATTTTTTGCGTATTGCGTTGGTGTCTTTTGTTTGACACTTTAAAAAGGGAGATAATTTTTATGTTTTTTTGGGATATTCCTTGCGCTATTATTTGGGTTTCTGACAATTTGTTCTGGCTTTATTGTGTTTGGCACTATTTCAATAGGGGCCCCCCCCTTCTTCAGAATTATCACTGCTTTAAATTTTTAATGGGAGTCTCTGTTTGTAAAATTTTTGGTTTCTATTTCAATGGCTTCTGCTTCTACAGAATTATCACTTCTTTATTCAAAATATAGTCTCTTTTTAGCATCACCTTATTTTTGTCAAGGTTGAGATGCGGTTTGGGGCCCAAAAACAACAACTACTTTTGAAATACTTACCCAAAGAAAAACACATTTTTTTAAAAAAACCTTACGCTGGTTTGTTTGGGTTTTTTTATCTTTTTTCCTCCCTTTTTTCTTGTCGTGTGAAACCAACCCCGAGGACAATTTATGTTACGACAAAAAG
>CM060345.1:37010975-37018475 GCA_030674155.1 Stramonita haemastoma
TATATATATATATATATATATATATATATATATATATATATATATATATATATGTATACCTCTCTTTATCTCTATCTCTATCTCTATCTATCTATCTGTGTCTTATGTCTATGACTGTGACAGGCAACATCAGCATGACGTTCAGCATCATGTTCTGCACGCCCCTGCAGCCAAGGCGCAGTGTGTGAGGGCCAAGTGGCCATGCAGCTGTCGGATGGGCCCCCATGCCCACCGAGGTGGACTTCATCCACTGCGAGGCCCTGACCAGCAGCTTCGGTGCCACCAGGTGACCACCCGTGGCCGTGACCACACAAAAGAGTACCACGCTTACGTCTGTGCTGACCACAAGGTTTGTGTGGTGTTGTGGTTGTGGGGGGGGGGGGGGGGTTGTGGTGGTGTGGGGGTGTGGGGGGGGTGTGTGGTGGGGGGGGGGGGGAGGGGGGGAGGTGTGTGTGGGGGGGGGGGGGGGGTTGAGTTGTGTGTGTGTATGGTGGTAGGAGTGGTGGGGAGGGAGTAGGAGGAGGAGTTGTAATAGTAGTAGTAGTGGTGGTGGTGGTGGTGGTGGTGGTGGTGGTGGTGGTGGTAGGAAGGAGGATAAGGAAAAGGAGGAGGAGGAGGAGTAGAAGTGGTGGTAGTGGTAGTAGGTGTAGTAGGTGTAGTGTGTGCGTGCGTGCGTGCGTGTGTGTGTGCGCGCGTGCGTGCGTGTGTACGTATTCTAATTTGGTTTTGTTCGTCTATAAAAAAAATATTTAAAAATTATGGTCTCTCAAATATATCTAATTTATTATGCTGTCATTGAAAGATATCATTTTTCAAGTTGTTTTTTTTCTTATTTTCTAATTTTGGCAGTAGGTTCTTTTTGCCCAGCTTATTCTTAGTTAAGCAGCGTCGAGCGTGGTTACCAGTTGGATGGGTGACCGTTTGTGCGCCTTGGCTTCAGTACAGTCCCCCCCAGTTCACCCAGCTGTCAATGGATACCTGCTCTCTTTAGGGTCAGGGAAGGTAAAGCAGCGAGGGAGAGGAGATGGGCACCGCCCTCAATATGCTGGCCCCTAGAGAAGCTGAGGTCTCTGATGCCTCGCTCCCCTACGACCACACAGGTTATGGGACACGTTGACCTTTTTACCTTTACTTTGTCGTGGATTGTTTGAAACTTGTCTTTGACGATAGTAATCGTGAGGTCAATGTCATTCATGTATCTCAGGTTTTGTGATTACCTTCCCGGCCAGTAGTCTTTACACCAAATTCTCTCTCTCTCTCTCTCTCTCTCTCTCTCTCTCTCTCTCTCTCTCTCTCTCTCTCTCTCTCTCTCTCTATCTCTGTCTCTGTCTCTGTCTCTCTGTCTCTGTCTCTGTCTCTCTCTCTCTCTCTCTCTCTGTCTCTGTCTCTCTCTCTCTCTCTCTCTCCTCTCTCTCTCTCTCTCTCTCTCTCTCTCTCTCTCTCTCTCTCTCTCCTCCCCTCTTATTCGGCCCCTTTCTTCCTATCTTCCAGTTTTACATAAACTACTGCAATCCTAATAAATATATCATTTCTTCACATAATTATTCTCTGTCTGTGTGTGTGTGTGGGGGTGTGTGTGTGTGTGTGTGTGTGTGTGTGTGTGTGTGTGTGTGTGTGTGTGTGTACATTCGAATTTGCTAAGACTATTAATCGTTATTGATTGCTTGTGTGTTGTATAAGTTGAATGCAAGCGCTTTGATTTTTGCTGTTGTTGTTTTTGTTTTTTTGCAAGATAAAGTAGTAGGCACTCATCAGTCTCGGAAGACAATGGAGTTGCGCTCTAGTCTTTAGAGCGCAAAGCCTGGGTAAGTAAGTATGGAGGGCAAGCTGTTACCCATGCAGCAGATCCCCCGCTCTCCACGCCACTGGAATGATCCATTGGAAAGGCAATGACCGATACGAATGGTTCCAGTGCCATCGCAGGAGCCACCAGAACGTTGCCATATACAGCCCCGAGCCGCCCTGGGACTCCAACTCCCCGATTTTTCCTCATGGATGGTGTCTAAACACGAAACCTGTGTGCTTGCAGGTTTTTTTTAATTTTTTTTATTTTGTCATCTGCTCCTACCGGCACACGATGGCCTGCTCTTCCGGAAGGCGGAACGGGGTTTTAACGTGTGCGCAAGATGTTCTACGTGCGTTCGCACACGGGGCCTCGGTTTCTAGTCTCATCCGAATGCAAGATATAGCGCTATATAGGCCCTAAAGTCCATTTATTTATTTTTTATTAGTAGTATTATTATTATCATTATCATTATTATTATTATTATTATTATTATTATTATTATTATCATCTATTATTATTCTGTATTTCAGGAACGCTGTAGGCGCAGACGTGGGGACGAGTGCATGGTGGCTGACCCTGAAACCCACACTGTCCGTTACCCCTGCTTCTGCTCCCGCCGTACAACTTGCCAGCAAGAGAGCTGGTCCTCATTCCGCTACGTCTGTAAACGGCGTCGTTTCGGTTGAGAACTGAACCAACTTCGAACAATGCCATACGCGAATAAAACCCCGAAACTACAGGCCTAACCTAAAAAAAAATATAGAGATATATAACTTTTTTTTTTAATGTCAGTCCCTAAATCGAAAATCTCTGCTGGGACGTTAATTTAATCACAACAACAGCAATTAAAAAAATGGAATGATGCTTTCCAAGTTAGTGACTTTTTATTGGTAGGCCTAGTGTTGGTTGATTGGGTGTGTGAGCTTGTGTGGTGGTGGTTTCAATAATAACGGCCACATTGCATTGCTTGGATGGACAGGGTTTTTTCTCCTTATTTCCCTTCCCAATTTTTGTAGTCTAGTTGTTGTTGTTTTTAAACCTACAAAGATAATTCTACAAAAATGGATAGTCTGCCTAAATTTCTGACGTGCAACATGTTCACTATGGAACTAAACACCCTACAAGATAATGTTATCTGAAATGGACAGTAACATGTAAACACACAAAAAGAAAGCTTTTTTTCAATTTTTTCATTGCTTCAATCAAACTTGCAGTACATTGTCTGAATAGTGATGCAAATAGAACACTTTATCATCTCTCCAACCAGAGAAATGCATGTAGGCTACGAACAAAGTGTAACACATGGAAGGATGAGACTATAAACCGAGGCCCCGTGTGCAAAGGCATGCAGAACATCTTGGGTGCATGTTAAATCCTGTTCGGCTTTTCCTAAGGGTAGGCTATTGTGTACTGGTGGGAACAGATGACAAGATTTACACAACTGCATTCACAGGGGACTTGATGTAAAAAATTTAAAAAAAAATAAAAAAATTTAAATTTAAAAACCCACTTGAGTGCTTACTCCCTTATCCTCGATATAATTTTTTTTTAATTATATATATATATAATAAATAAAGCACTTGAGTGCTTACTCCATTATCCTTGATATAAAAGAATGAATAAAACAAATCAATAGAATAAATAAAAAAAATTATAAAAGAAAGAATGGTTAACATAAACATCGCAAAGTTCACAGCATCATACACAGTCAACACATCACGGCCTCTAATGCAAACAACACATAATTTATTATAGAGAGTACAAGAATCCTCTTCAAGTCCAGATAGGTTTCCACTCAAACGCAGAGTGTTTTCAGCTGGTCAGAAAATAATAGACATTGAACATTGATTTTGGTTTATTTCCACAGGTGGGAGCATAGCCATTATTACGTAACAACTTTATTTCCCCTGTGGGGATGGTAAAGGCCTGTTAGTATAAATACAATCCCACCTTCTGGCAATAAGTCTGCGCTATGAATTTCCTCTTTTCTATCCCTCTCTTTGTTTCTTCCTTGTTCCTTTTTCTTCCTATCAACTCCTTCCTGTCTATTTCCTGTTTTCTTGGTTCATTCTCCTGTCTTTTTTTCTGAAAAAAAAATCAAAAATAACAATTCTCTCTCCCACGCCGAAGTCAGATGTGCTGGGTTTGGCTTGTCAGGTGTGTAAGGGCAGCGCAACGCTTTTTCACTCAAACATGAATGACAGACAACAATAGTTGCTGTCTGAGCGTTTGACGAAGAAGAAGAAGAAGAAGAAGAAGAAGAAGAAGAAGAGAAGACAGAAGAAGAAGAAGAAGAAGAAGAAGAAGAAGAAGAAGAAGAAGAAGAAGAGAAGACAGAAGAAGAAGAAGAAGAAGAAGAAGAAGAAGAAGAAGAAGAAGAAGAGAAGAAGAAGAAGAAGAAGAAGAAGAAGAAGAAGAAGAAGAGAAGACAGAAGAAGAAGAAGAAGAAGAAGAAGAAGAAGAAGAAGAAGAAGAACAACAACAACAACAACAACAACAACAACAACAACAACAATTTTGATAGGTACCCAGTTTTTGTTGTAGATTGCTATTGGATGATTTTTAGATACAATATGATAGGTTGGTTGGTTGGTTGGTTGGTTTGAAGTTTGGGGTTTTTTTAAAAAAAATAATTTAGCACACTCGTTACCAACTTGTTATTGCTGTGTTGTTATGAGTAGTTGTCTTCTATTCATTACCATAATGAGGGAATAAAATTTATTTAAGGGTAGACACGGGTCCAAAAGTGCCCCAAATCATGGGGGTTTTTTTTAGAATTAAAAATTTCTGGATGCATTTAGGAAGCTCTCCCTGTGTGAATTTACACACGTTAGGTTGTAAAAAGAAAAAAAATGTCAGTAGAAACAGGTTACCTTAACTTGTTATAGATATCAAGATTTCGGAGTTTGAAACATTAAGTTTTGACGGCCATATTGGATTGTTTCCATAGCAACAGTGCAGAAAACTGGAGTAATTCTTTGACTTTTTTAGGCTTTACAAGTGATGCCCTTTCAATATAACTATGACATAACTTTTAACATGGGCTTGTAAAAAAAAATTTCAACCATTTCGACCCCCCCCCCCCCCATATCCCATTGATGTGTACATAATGCAAGCTGAGGTCCTGTCTGCCGATCGTGTACGCTCTGTGACCGACTGTTCATTAGATCTAGATCCCCGTGAGACTCTTTGTAAATCGTTGTTAGGTTTTATGGACTGATTTGCTTTGTGCTATTAAAGTCAGTCTTTTTCTTCGTCACGATTCCGTGTTTCTCTGTCTTTGTGTGTGTGGGGTGTGTGTGTGTGTGTGTGTGTGTGTGTGTGTGTGTGTGTGTGTGTGTGTGTTGTGGTGTGTGTGTGTTGTGTGTTGGGTGTGTGTGTGTGTGTGTGTGTGTGTGTGCGTGTGTGCGAGTGTGTGGTGGTGTGCTGTGTGTGTATGTGTTTGTGTGAGTGTGTGTGTGTGTGTGTTGTGTGTGTGTGTATGTGTGTGTGTGTGTGTGTTTATTCTATTTTTATTTATTCTTTTAAATCGAGGATAATGGAATAAGCATTCATGTGCTTTTTTACATCCAGTCCTCGTGTGTATGCAGTTTTGTAAATGTTACCTGTTCCCACCGGCACACAATGGCCTTCTCTTACGAAAAGCGGAAGAGGGTTTAACGTGTGCGCAAGATGTTCTGCCTTCGGTTTATAGTCTCATTCGAAGGACTTGTGGGGAGAGTGAAGTCAGCACTGATGTTAACTCCAGGGGAAAAATCCCCTCGAACGGGAATCAAACCCAGGTCGTCAAATTGCGAGCGCAAAGTTCTGACTACAAAGCTATCCCATCCCCCCTGAGTGTGTGTGTGTGTGTGTGTGTGTGTGTGTGTATGCGTGTGTGCGTGCGTGTGAGTGTGAGTGTATGTGTGCGTGCGTGTGTGCGTGCGTGTATGCGTCTGGTAATGCGTGCGTACGTGTATGCGTGCGTGCGTGCGTGTATGCGTGCGTGCGGGCGCGCGCGTGTGTGTGCGTGTGTGTTATTTGCATTACACATATAGACAGACAGAATAATCATATTGGCTGATCTGCACATTATTTCGTCTGGGAATGTGTTAAAACAAACATAGAAGCAAGAAAAAACAACACACATACCTAAACACAGCAGCAACAACAATAACAATAACAGCACTTAAACCTGGGTTCAAATCTCGTTCAAGAGGATTTTTCCTCTGGAGTTTACATCAGTGCCGATTCAGCTGCTCCTAAAAAAAAGGTCGTTCGGGTGAGACTGTAAAACCGATGTCCCGTATGCGAACGCACGCAGAACACCTTGTCCACTCGTTAAAACTCGTTCCGCTTTTCGGAAGAGTAGGCCATTGTGTGCCTGTGGGAACAGATGAAAAAATTTAGAAAACTGCATGCACACGGGAACTGGATTAAAAGAGCACATGCGTGCTTATTTTAGTATCCTCAAAATAAAAGAATGAATAATTAGATTTTAAAAAATGAATAAGTATACACACACACGCGTGCGCACACGCTCAAAGACATGCACACACACACACACACACACACACACACACACACACACACACACACACACACACACACACACTCACACACACACACACTCACACACACAAGTGCACGCACGCGCGCACACACACACACATGCGCGCGCGCGCACACACACGCACACATTGATATATATATATATATATATATATATATATCTATATATATATATATATATATATATATAATATATATGCCTTTCTCACGTCATTTACAAGTGGTGGTTTCCATAAAGACGCCATGTCAAGGTGATTTCCCCACCAAGGCATTTCCACAATCTTCTCTGGCTTTCCACAATATATATTTCCCATTCCCCATGAACTGGAAACGGAATCCGTCTGAGGTCCTACTGCCAAATGAACAAAGTGAGGTTGTTGGGGGTTATTGGGGTTTTTTTGGGTTTTTGTTTGTTTGATTTTTTTTGTTTGCTTTTTTTTCTTTTTTGTTTTGTTGGGTTTTTTTTTGTTTTTGGTTTGGTTTGGGTTTGTTTTTGTTTTTTGGGGGGTGTTGTTTTGTTGGTTTTTTGTTGTTTTTTTGTGGGGGGGGTTTGGGGGGGGGGGCAGATTTTGACGTCAGAGGGGCAAGTGGTTGCAGAAGGGTGGGGATGGGGATGGGGGTGGGGGGGGGCGGAGTAAGGGGAAGGGAGAGAGGACAGTGAACAGGTCACTTCCTGATCCCTTTTCTGTCAGAGCGTTCTCATCAGGGCATATATCCCACCCCTCAAACAAGTCCTTTTGGGTGTGACGTCACCGGCAATATTGTACATTCTTCCCCCATCTGCCAAATGAAGAAAAAATAATTCTTACCCTTCATCAAGTTATAAAGCAAAGTTGGTATTTGTTGGGGCTTTTTTTCCTCCTCCAGTAAACATCAAAACTGTAGATATCACTTTGGGTTTTTTTGCGGATGACGTCAGAACCTCAATGGTTTCAGAAGGATTGAACATGAGGGTTTGACATCACTGGTGGTAATTTATAATGGAGGGTGTCAAAGAGAATGGACTTTGAACCTTGAGGGCAGGTGGAGACAAGCAAGCATAGTGTGCAAGGAAAGCTGAAGAAGAAGAAGGGCCGAGTTACTATTATTGCCTTCTGGAGCCCTGTGGACCCTAGGGTACAGACTATTTCTGTATTTTATTTTATTTTATTTTTTATTTTATA
>CM060345.1:37037413-37042413 GCA_030674155.1 Stramonita haemastoma
AAAAGAGTTGAGGCAGGGACAAGACAAGGATTAGGGTTAGGATTAAGAGAGGTGATGAGCACAGATAAAGGATCAGGATTAAGAGAGGTGATGAGCACAGGTAAAGGATTAGGATTGGGATTAAGAGAGGTGATGATCACAGGTAAAGGATTAGGATTAGGATCAGAAGAGGTGATGATCACAGGTAAAGGATTAGGATTAGGATCAGAAGAGGTGATGATCACAGGTAAAGGATTAGGATTAGGATCAGAAGAGGTGATGATCACAGGTAAAGGATTAGGATTAGGATCAGAAGAGGTGATGATCACAGGTAAAGTGTTAATCCTCAAGAGGACGGGTGGACACAGTAAAGCAGGGTGAAGCGGCGACAACAGACAAGTGTCGTGTGCGGACACGTTAAATCCTGTTCCGCTTTTCGTAAAAGTAGGTCATTGTGTGCCGGTGGGAACAGATGACAAGATTTACAAAACTGTATGCACACGGGGACTGGATGGATTTCATTTTCCTTGATATGAATAAATAAATAAATAAATAAATAAATAAATAAATAAATAAATGAATAAAATAAATAAATAGATAACAGGCATTCAGCCCACAAGTAACAAGAGGAAAACACCCGGGATGTGTCTTCAAGTGTAGAACAGACCCAACAGACAGTTTTCGGAAACAGACAGACATCCATCTCAGCAGTGACTGTGGAAAACACCTGGGATGTGTCTTCAGGTGTAGAACAGATCTGGAAATGTGGGCATTCATCTAAACAGTGACTGACCCAGGTGCTGGCTTCCAGTGTTTACAACAGAGAAAACAGAAGGAGAAGAGAAAGAGAGAAAGAGACATAAAAGACAGACATTCATCAGAGAGAAGAGAAAGAGAAGGACAGAGAGAGAGGAAAGACATGTATCAGAGAGAGGAGAGAGACAGAAAAGACAGACATTCATCAGAGAGATAAGAGAAAGAGAGAGACAGAGAAAAAACAGACATTTATCAGAGGGAGAAGAAAAAGAGAGAGACAGAGAGGAAAGACATTTATCAGAGAGAGAAGAGAGAAAGAGAGAGAGACAGAGAAAAGACAGACATTCATCAGAGGGAGAAGAAAAAGAGAGAGAGAGAGAAGAAAACACATTCATCAGAGAGAGAAGAAAGAAAGAGAGACACACAGAAGAAAAAAAACAGACATTGATCAGAAAACAGCGGGTCATCATCACCAATCATGGGTAACACCTCCGTGGTAGCTTCAGGGGTCAAAGCCCAAGGAGACGCCGCCGCCAAAGAGCTGTACACCCTGGTGTCCCTAGGGGGCGGGGGCGAACTGGTGACCTTGACCAAAGAGGCCATGGGTCAGCGGACTTTTCCCTCCTGGACGAGGCCATCCGGGTCAAGGTCATGCCCTACCTGTACGAGCAAGGTGAAGGTCGCAGTGTGCCCATAGCGGAGCTGGTGCAGATACGGAATCAGGACCGGGAGTCGAGCATCAAGATCAGCAGGGACAAGCAGAAGAGGGCCACAGACCTGGCGCTGCTGGACATGCTGACCCACACTGACGGCCACTGCAGGCAGGGCGGTGTGTATGACGTAGATGATATAGTTGTGGCGTGTTTCTTGTGACGCTATGGTGTCACACTAATGGTCATCACGGCAGGCAGGGCAGTATGTATGATGCTGATATGAAAGTGGCGTGTTACTCGTGACACTGTGGTGTCACACTGCAGGCAGGGCTGTGTGTATGATGTTGATGGTGTTATGATAGTGACACCGTGACATGGTGTCATACAAACAGAGTTGCACATCTCTCTCACTGCAGGCAGGGCGGTGTGTATGTTACAGTTGTGGCGTGTTACTCGTGACATGGTGTCACACTAATGGTCACTGCAGGCAGGGTGGTGTGTATCATATTATCATGCTTGTGGCGTGTTACTCGTGACACTGTGACACTGTGGTGTCACACTAACGGTCACTGCAGGCAGGGCGGTGTGTATGATGTTATGCTAGTAGTGTGTTGCTTGTGACACTGTGACATGGTGTCATACTAACGGCTACTGCCTGTAACAGCCATTGCAGGCAGAGTGGTGTGTATCATTATGGCATTATTATTATTATGCTAGTGGCGTGTTACCTGTGACACTGTGAAGCCGTGGTGTCACACTAACGGCCACTGCAGGCAGGGCGGTGTGTATCATGTTGAGGATGTTGTGCTTGTGGCATACACACACATACACACACACACACACGCACGCACGTACGCACGCACACACACACACACACACACACACACACACACACCACACACACACACACACACACACACACACACACACACACACACACACACACTATTGATATCATATCACGATAATTATCTATCGCTGTCACGTCTGCCTTGCAGAGGGCGGTAAGGCAGGCTCTGTCGGGTTTAACTTAAACACGAACACAAACACCCCCTCCACACGCACACACACACACACGCACGCACGCACACATGCACACACACACACGCACGCACGCACGCACGCACACACGCACACACACACAATCATATCAACTTACCAAAGAACACTGCCTGTAAGATTCAGCGCAGCAGAGTTTCAATGACTTCCTTATTTATTTATTTATTTATTTATTTATTTATTTATTTATTTATTTATTTATTTATTCATTTATTTGTTTGTTTGTTTTGTTTATTCATTCATTTATTTATTTACACTTTTATATCGAGGATAATGGAATAAGCACTGGTGTGCTTTTTTAAACATTTAGTCCCTGTGTGTATGCAGTTTTGTAAATCTTGTCATCTGTTCCTACCACACAATGGCCTACTCGTACGAAAAGCGAAACAGGATTTAACGTGTTGTTCAAGATGTGCTGCGTGCGTTCGCACACAGGGCCTCAGTTTATAGTTTCATCCGCAGGACTGTTGGGGAGAGTGGAGTCAGCACTGATGTTAACTCTAGAAGAAAAATCCCATCGAACGGGAATCGAACTCGGGTCGTCAAATTGCGAGCGCAATGTTCTGACCACTAGGCTATCTCGTATGTTGATAGTTCTCCTGAGAAGTTAGGGGGAGAGAGAGCCAGTCCCTTTGGCTTTGATTCTTGGCTGGAAAACTGAAACGTGGCTATGTACATATCAATTATAAAACGTCTTATCAGAAGAGCAGTACTTTGACCACTAGGCTAACACCCACCCTCCTTTTCCCTCGTCACAACCACTCCCCACTCCCGCCTTCCCCGTCACAGCCCCCCCCCCCCCCGCACCCCACACAGCTGATATAACCCAGTCTGTGTCATGGTGACCGTACGTACGACACTGACGTCAGAGACACATATACGTTTTGCAGTACACTGTTCCCTGACTAAAATGGCAGTAGCGATGGTTTTAAACCCTGATTTAATCTATAATTATTTTGTGTGTGTGCTAGTTTTCTTCTTCTTGTTCTTGTTCTTGTTCTTCTTGTTCTTGTTCTTCTTGTTCTTGTTCTTGTTCTTGTTCTTGTTCTTCTTCTTCTTCTTCTTCTTCTTCTTTTCTTCTTCTTCTTCTTCTTCTTCTTCTTCTTCTTCTTCTTTGCATTCTTCTTTGCATTCTTCTTTGCATTCTTCTTTGCATTCTTCTTTGCATTCTTCTTCTCCTTCTTTGCATTCTTCTTCTTCTTTGCATTCTTGTTGTTGTTGTTGTTGTTGCTGTTGTTGTTGCTCTTCTTCTTCTTCTTCTTCTTCTTCTTCTTCTTCTTCTTCTTCTTCTTCTTCTTCTTCTTCTTCTTCTTCTTCTTCTTCTTTTCCTTTTTCTTCTTTTTCTTCTTTTTCTTTGCATTTTTTTTTTTTGCATTCTTCTTCTTCTTCTTCTTCTTCTTCTTTCTTCTTCTTCTTCTTCTTCTTCTTCTTCTTCTTCTTCTTCTTCTTCTTCTTCTTCTTCTTCTTCGCAATTCTTCTTCTTCTTCTTCTTCTTCTTCTTCTTCTTCTTCTTCTTCTTCTTCTTCTTCTTCTTCTTCTTCTTCTTCTTCTTCTTCTTCGCAATTCTTCTTCTTCTTCTTCTTCTTCTTCTTCTTCTTCTTCTTCTTCTTCTTCTTCTTCTTCTTCTTCTTCTTCTTTCGCAATTCTTCTTCTTCTTCTTCTTCTTCTTCTTCTTCTTCTTCTTCTTCTTCTTCTTCTTCTTCTTCTTCTTCTTCTTCGCAATTCTTCTTCGCAATTCTTCTTCGCAATTCTTCTTCTTCTTCTTCTTCTTCTTCTTCTTCTTCTTCTTCTTCTTCTTCTTCTTCTTCTTCTTCGCAATTCTTCTTCTTCGCAATTCTTCTTCTTCGCAATTCTTCTTCTTCTTCTTCTTCTTCGTCAAACGCTCAGACAGCAACTATTGTTGTCTTTCATACGAGCCGAAATGCGATGCATGCACTGCCGTTAAGCGCCTGACAAGTCAGGCCCATCACATCTGACTTCGGTGTAGGAGAGAATTGTTATCTTTTAAGTCTTTCTGGAAAGAAAAGGCAGGAAAACAGATCAAGAAGAAGGTGACAGGGAAAAAAGGAACAAGACAGAAACAAAGAGAGGGATAGAAAAGAGGGAATTGCTAGCACAGAGTTTCCAGAAGGTGGGGATGCTGTTTATACTAATAGGTCCCCGGCATCGCACAAAGGAACAAAGTTATAATCTGAGATTTTTTTTTTAAATGGACATGGTGGCATCCCCGATATGGCCTCTGTGGTCGGCGGGGCTGTAAACAAGATTGGATGGACGAAGATGATGCTACGTTTGTTGTTGAGTCTGAAAGTTTTGTTGTTATTTTTTTTAAGGTAAAATGTCCAATAACCTGTGTGGTCGTAGAGGAGCAAGGCGTCAGAGACCTCAGCTTGTCTAGAGGCCAGCATATTGAGGGCGGCGCCCATCTCCTCTCCCTCGCTGCTTTAACCTTCCCTGACTTTAAAGAGGGCAGGTACCCATTGACAGCTGGGTGAACTGGGGGGACTGTGCTGAAGCCAAGGTGCCCAAACGGTCACCCATCCACTTGGTAAC
>CM060345.1:37052413-37062602 GCA_030674155.1 Stramonita haemastoma
TTTTTCAGTTTTGTCATCTGTTCCCACTAGCAACACAATGGCCTACTCTTCTGAAAAGCGGAACGGGTTTTAACGTGTGCACAAGATGTTCTACGTGTGTTCACACACGGGACGTCGGTTTAAAGTCTCATCCGAAGAACTTTTCGGGGGAGGTAGTGGAGTCGCCACTGATGTTAATTCCAGGGGGAAAACCCTCTTGAACGAGATTCGAACCCGGGTCAGCAGATCAGGATCAGAATGCGCATCACTCTGACCAGCCAGGCTATCCTGTCCCCGATATATCAACATCATCATCATCAGTGAATTTACCACTCTGTCCACAGAGCGTAAATAGATATATTGACAATCACATCACCATCAATAACAGCACCACCAACAGTGAATTCATGTCTCATGATATATGGATAACCACAACCACTCCCATCAATAATGACAACAACATCAACACCATCCACACCACCACCACCACCACCACCATCACCAGCCACAGTGAATGAATTACTTGTGTGTGTGTGTGTGTGTGTGTGTGTGTGTGTGTGTGTGTGTGTGTGTGTGTGTGTGTGTGTGTGTGTGTGTGTTGTGTGTGTGTGTGTCTGTGTGTCTGTGTGTGTCTGTGTGTGTCTGTGTGTGTCTGTGTGTACCTGCACAGAACAGAAAAAAACGGGATCAATGCTTTTCACATTAAGTACATTTCATTGTTGTTGTTGTTGTTGTTGTTGTTATCATTATTATTATTGTCTTCTTCTTCTTCTTCTTCTTCTTCTTCTTCTTCTTCTTCTTCTTCTTCTTCTTCTTCTTGTCATTATTATTATCATCATTATTATTATTATTATTATTATTATTATTATTATTATTATTATTATTATTATTATTATTATTATTATTATTATTATTATTATTATTATTATCATCATCATCATCATCATCATCATCATCATTATTATTATTATTATTATTATTATTATTATTATTATTATTATTATTATTATTGTTCTTGTTCTTGTTCTTGTTGTTCTTGTTGTTGTTGTCGTTGTCGTTGTCGTTGTCCTTCTTCTTCTTCTTCTTCTTCTTCTTCTTCTTCTTCTTCTTCTTCTTCTTCTTCTTCTTCTTCTTCTTCTTCTTCTTCTTCTTCTTCTTCTTCTTTCTTCTTCTTCTTCTTCTTGTCATTATTATTATTATTATCATCATCATCATTGATTGACATGTCTGTATGTCTATAATGTGTCTGCACAGAGCGGAAAAACCGGGAGCAATGCTGGAAGGTGGATCAGCGGGGCACGGTAGGGGAGACAATCCTGCACCTGTGTCTGTTGAGGGCCACCCCTGTCCACTACCAGCTGGCAAAACGGCTGTTGAGAGTGTTCCCCAAACTGGTGAACGATATCTACATTGGGGAGGAGTATTATGGTATGTAACAATAATTATCATTATTATTATCATAGTTATAGTGGCCAAACGGCTGTTGAGAGTGTTCCCCAAATTAGTGAACGACATCTACATTGGGGAGGAGTTTTATGGTATGTCATCATCATCATCACCATCATCATCATCATCGTCGTCATCGTCATCATCATCATCATCATCATCATCATCATCATCATCATCATCATCATCATCATCATCATAGCTATAGTGGCCAAACGGCTGTTGAGAGTGTTCCCAAACTGGTGAACGACATCTACATTAAGGAGGAGTATCATGGTGAGTGAGAATGAGAATAATAATAATAATAATAATAATAATAATAATAATAATAATAATAATAATAATAATAATAATAAACAACAACAACAACAATAGTTATAGTGGCCAAGCGGCTGTTGAGAGTGTTCCCCAAACTCATGAATGACATTTACATTGGAGAGGTGTTTTATGGTATGTGAGAATGATAATGATGATGATAATAATAGTGCTGCTGCTGCTGCTGCTGCTGCTGCTGCTGCTGCTGCTGCTGCTGCTGCTGCTGCTGCTGCTGCTGATGATGATGATGATGATGATAGTGGCCAAACATGTGTTGAGAGTTTTCCCTAAACTGGTGGTTTTAGTGGTGGGTTTTCCCTTGCCCATGTAATCATGATGATGACGATGACATCAAAATTTTATACAATGATAGTAATGATGATGATGATGATGATGATGATGATGATGATGATGATGATGATGATGATGATGATGATGATGATGATGATGATGATGATGATGATGGCGATGATGCTGCTGCTGCTGCTGCTGCTGATGATGATGATGATGGTGACGACAACGACGACGATGACGATGATGATGACGATGACGATGATGATAATGATATTAGTGACGAAGATAATGGTGATGGTAACCAATGGTAACCAATGGTAACCGATGGTAGTAGTAGGGGAGGAATTGATGACAATGATGATAACGATGACAACAATGATTACAACAACAACGATAATAACCGACAGTGCTAACATCACCACACATTACCTTATTATTGTATCTCTGTCCTATTTTTTGCATGCTGTTTGATACTTGGAATGGTTTCTTGCTCTTGTTCTTGGTATTTGGATCATTATTATTGCTGTTGTATAGTTAGAGGTTTATTTGTATCTTGATGTTATCCCTGAAAAGGGCGGGGACTGGATGTAAAAAAGCACACGAGTGCTTATTTATTATCCTCGAATAAAAGAATTTGCATTGCCTTGCCTTGCCTTACACAGGGGAGACAGTGCTGCACCTGGCCATAGTGAACGAGGACCCGGCCATGGTGAAGTTTCTTCTGGATCATGGCGCTGACTTCAGCATCCGCACCTGCGGCAACTTCTTCTGCCCTGAGGACCAGAAAGACTCCCGCACAGACACCCTCGACAATGAGCTCGTGCTCGTCAACCCCAAGACCAATTATGACGGGTGAGTGTGTGGGGTGGTGGGTGGTGGGGAGGTGTGGTGTGGTGGTGTGGTGTGATGTGGTGTGTGGTGGGGTGTGGTGTGGTGTGGTGGGGTGGTGTGTTGGTGTGTGTGTTCTGTCCTGAGGACCAGAAAGACTCCCGCACAGACACCCTCGACAATGAGCTCGTGCTCGTCAACCCCAAGACCAATTATGATGGGTGAGTGTGTTGGGTGTGGTAGGGTGGGGTGGGGTGGGGTGGTGTGTGGTGGGGTGGTGTTGTGTGTGTTCTGTCTTGAGGACCAGAAAGATTCCCATGAAGACACTTTGGACAATGAACTGGTGCTAGTGAATCCTAAGACCAATTATGATGGGTTAGTTTGACACTGGGGGGTGGTGGGTGTGGTGTCGTGTCGTGTGGTGTGATATGTTGTGGTATGGTGTAGTTTTTGGTGTGATGTGGTGTCATGTAGTGTGGTGTGTGGTGTGATGTGATGTAGTGTGGTGTTGTGTGGTGTGTGGTGTGATGTGATGTGGTGTGTGGTATGATGTGGTGGGCTTTTGGTGCGGTGTGTGTGGTGTGTTGAGGTGAGGTATGGTGTGTTGTGCTGGTATGGTGTGATATTACACAGCCTTACACCTCACTACAACCCCTCCCCCCCTGTCCCCTGTATATCCAGGTACATCTACCTGGGGGAGTACCCTCTCAGCTTCGCGGCCTGTCTGGGGCAGGAGGAGTGTGCCCGCCTCCTGCTGGCCAAAGGCGCGGACCCCAATGCCCGCGACACCAACGGCAACACCGCCCTCCACATGCTCGTCATCCACGACACCAAGGTGAGGATAGGGGTGGTGGTGGTGGGAGGGGGTGCTCAGATACCTGCCTGCTGTAGTTACACCTGTCTGTAAGGTGTTCGTTGTGTGTGTGTGTGTGGGGGGGGGGGGGGGGGGCGCGGGACGCTAATGCCCGTGACACCAACCGCCCTCCAAATGCTCGACATCCACGACACCAAAGTGAGAGGGGGGGTGGGGGTGGGGTGGGGTGGGGCGGGGGTGGGGGGGCTGAGATAGTTGTGTGGGTGGGGGGTGGGGGGGTGGGGGTTGGGGGTTGAGGTGGGGGTTGGGGGTGGGGTTGTGTGTGTGTGTGTGTGTGTGTGTGTGTGTGTGTGTGTGTGTGTGTGTGTGTGTGTGTGTGTGTGTGTGTGTGTGTGTGTGCTGACAATTCATCATAGTGCTGTCTTTCTGATGTCTGTCTTTCTTATGTCCGTCTTTCTGATGTCTGTCTTTCTGATGTCTGTCTTTCTGATGTCTGTTTATTTTTCTTATTATGTCTGTCTGTTTGTGTTTCTGATGTCTGTTTGTCTTTCTGATGTCTGTCTGTCTTTCTGATGTCTGTCTATCTGATGTCTGTCTGTCTTTCTGATGTCTGTCTGTCTATCTGATGTCTGTCTGTCTATCTGATGTCTGTCTTTCTGATGTCTGTCTGTCTATCTGATGTCTGTCTGTCTTTCTGATGTCTGTCTGTCTGATGTCTGTCTGTCTTTCTTATGTCTGTCTGTCTTTCTTATGTCTGTCTGTCTATCTTTCTGATGTCTGTCTGTCTATCTGATGTCTGTCTGTCTTTCTGATGTCTGTCTGTCTATCTGATGTCTGTCTGTCTTTCTGATGTCTGTCTGTCTTTCTGATGTCTGTCTGTCTATCTGATGTCTGTCTTTCTGATGTCTGTCTATCTTTCTTATGTCTGTTTGTCTATCTTTCTGATGTCTGTCTGTCTATCTTTCTGATGTCTGTCTGTCTGTGTCTGTTCACAGATATCTTCACAGGAAGAGGTTGGTTTGTCTTTTCCTTCTTTTGGTTTTTTTTTTTTTTTTTTTTTTTTTAAAAGCTACTGCCATGTAGAATTAATGTTGATGGCTTTTTGAAGGCATGATGCTTAGCAGCTCACGTCAGTCCTGGGCTTGCTTTGGGTCAGTGTCGTTTATTATGTGGCGAGATTTGTTATTATATGTGTGTTGTCAGTGTGATTTGGTATGTGTTAGGTTTGTTTTGTGTATGGGGGATGTCTGTCAATGTGGTTTGTTATGTGGTGAGATTTGTTTTGTGTGTGTGTGTGTGTGTGTGTGTGTGTGTGTGTGTGTGTGTGTGTGTGTGTGTGTGTGTGTGTGTGTGTGTGTGTGTGTGTGTGTGGTGTGTTGTCTGTCAGTGTGGTTTGTTATGTGTATTTATTTATTTATTTGTTTGTTTGTTTGCTCTTTTATTTCGAGGATAATGGAATAAGCAGTCATGTACTTTTTGCATCCAGTCCCCGTGTGTACGTAGTTTTGTAAATTCTGTCATCTGTTCCCACCGGCACACTATGGCCTACTCTTTCAAAGTGCAGAATGGGTTTTAACGTGTGTGCAAGATATTCTGCGTGCGTTCGGACACAGGGCCGTTTTTTTTTTTTTTTTTTTTACTTATTCTTTTATATTGATGATAACAAAATAAGCACTTGTGTGCTATTTTACATCCAGTCCCTGTGTGTATGCAGTTTTGTAAATCTTGTCATCTGTTCCCACTGGCACCTAATGGCCTACTCTTACGAAAAGCGGTACAGGATTTAACGTGTGCGTAAGATGTTCTGCATGCGTTCGCATACGGCCTTAGTTTATAGTCTCATCTGAAGGCCTTTTGCCTTGGTTTATAGTCTCATTCAAGGAGTGTGTATATGTATGTGCGTGCGTGCGTGCGTGGTGTGCGTGCGTGCGTGCGTGCGTGCGTGCGTGTGTGTGTGTGTTATCAGTGTGGTCATGAGGTCAGATTTGTTTTCGTGTATGCTGTCAATGTGGCTTGTTATGTTGTCAGTGTTGTTTGTTATGTGGTAGTATTTGTTTATGTGTGTGCTGTCAGTGTTGTTATTATATGGTCTGATGTGTTCTTTAGCACTGGTCAGGATGAATTTGCACGTTGCACTACCCAGCATTTTTAAACCACCACACTGTTTCCCTGTTCAATTTTATCGAACGTCGCCCTACCCAGTATTTTTTAACCATCACACTGTTTCCCCGTTTAATTTTATGGAACGTCGCCCTACCCTGTATTTTTAATCCACCACACTGTTTCCCTGTTCAATTTTATCGAACGTCGCCCTACCCAGTATTTTTTAACCATCACACTGTTTCCCTGTTTAATTTTATGGAACGTCGCCCTACCCTGTATTTTTAATCCACCACACTGTTTCCCTGTTCACTTTTATCGAACGTCGCCCTACCGAGTATTTTTAATTAAACTTCCACACTGTTTCCCTGTTCAATTTTATCGAACGTCGTCCTACCAGCATTTTGAACCCCCACAATGATTTCCTTGTTCAATTTTATCGAACGTCGCCCTACCCAGTATTTTTTAACCATCACACTGTTTCCCTGTTTGATTTTATGGAACGTCGCCCTACCCTGTATTTTTAATCCACCACACTGTTTCCCTGTTCACTTTTATCGAACGTCGCCCTACCGAGTATTTTTAATTAAACTTCCACAATGATTTCCTTGTTCAATTTTATCGAACGTCGCCCTACCCAGTATTTTTAAACCACAACACTGTTTCCCTGTTCAATTTTATCCAACGTCGCCCTGCCCATCATTTAAAATTTTTAAACCACTAGATTCTTTTCCTGTTCAATTTTATGGGACATCTTTTCACACTCTGTCATACCAGTGTGACCTCAATGAGACATGCTGTGTCTGTAAATATTGTCCTCCTGTGCAGGTTTTTTTTTTTTCAAAAGACAAAGGCTGTCCCCCTTTCTTTTTCTTTTATAGCCAGGATAATGGAATAAGCACATGTGTGCTTTTTTACATACAGTCCCCGTGTGTATGCAGTTTTGTAAATCTTGTCATCTGTCCCCACCGGCACACAATAGCCTACTCTCACAAAAAGCGGAACGGGATATAATGTGTGCGCAAGATGTTCGGCGTGCGTTCGCACACGGGGCCGCGGTTTATAATCTCATCCGAAGGACTTTTGGGGAGAGTGGAGTCAGCACTGATGTTAGCTCCAGGGGCAAAAATCCCCTCGAACAGGAATCGAACTGGGTCGTCAAATTGCAAGCACAATGTTCTGACCACTAGGCTATCACGTTCCCCTGTTGTTGGTGTGCGGGGCCTGTGTTCATTGTCTGTGAGGCATGCTGCCCTACCCTGGGCTTTGTCTGACCCCCAAATTAGTTCCTAGTAGAGTTACGTCTGCGCTGTTTTTCCAATTCCCCCTTTTGTGTCTCTAGATCTATATGCCAGATGAAGATTTTGCTAGGAAAGGTTTATTTTCAAGCTGAGCTGCACATGTTAATGGTGTTTTAAAATTGCTGATTTACATATTATTTATTCATGCTATACCTGCTTGCTATCTTGTGGCACTTTGATGGCTTGCATTTTGCCTTGAATTGAGCTGGGAATGCTGACTGCTTTTCTTTCTGTACTTTTTTTGAAAATGTTGATCTTAAAGAGGAGTTTGTTGATATATCTGTGTTGTCTGGAATAGATGTAGCCATAATGCAATGTTGGGTGTATACTTTCGATTGATCACGTAGAACACGTTGATCATGTGTGTGTTGAATTGATCAGAGCGAACTAGAACACGTGGATAGTGTGTGTTGAATAGAACATAAGGGACTAGAACACATTAATGATGTGTGTTGAATTGATCAGAACGGACTAGAACACGTTAATGATATGTTTAATTGATCATGACTAGAGCACGTGAATGATGTGTGTTGAATTGATCATAACGAACTAGAACACGTTGATGACATGTGTTGAATTGATCCAAACGACTAAGACAGTCTTGTTTATAATGTGTTAACAGATCAGACTGATCAAGCCACGACAGGCCGATAAAAGTTGCACAGTTGCTGATAATGACGTATATCCATGTTGACGTGAATCACGTGAACATGGAGTGACGTCACATATAATTATCAGCTAGGAGCTGGAAGGATCAGAACAAATGACACATTTAAAGCGAGGTCAAAATGGGGTCCACTCCCAGGGCCACACAACAGGCCCATAATTAACTTAACTTCATGTGCCTTTTGGTTCGATCTCTATCTTCAACTGCAATTCACACAGCGATCCACAGGATTCAGTTCAAAGACGATGAACTTAAGCTTAAAGGGGAATTTATCTTTCTTGTTCATTTACTTTTTTATTTAGAGGATAATGAAATAACCACTCGTGCGCTTTTTAAACATCCAGTCCCCGTGTGCGTGCTGTTTTTGTAGGCTTAATCAGTTAATGTCATTCTTCCCACCTGCACAAAACGACCTACTCTTCAACGAAAGGCGGAACAGGTTTTAATGTGTGTTCAAGATGTTCTGCGTGTGTTCACACACGAAACTTCGGTTTGTAGCTTTTTCAAAGGACTTTCAAGGGGAGTTAAATCAGTACTGATGTTAACTCCAGGGGAAAATCCTCTTAACCCTCTTGCATCCGGATTCTCTGAACACAAATTGCCCCCAGATTTAGCTCGCTCACCTTTTCCTCCTCGTAAGTATATACCAGCAGCTATAATTCCAGACTCACAGCAGACTTTGTACCTCTAGCCTGATAGAGTTTTGACATGTGGTAGCGATCAGTGAAGGTCACTGCCTGATGGAAAACTACTGTGTGTAAATCCCGGGCAAATCCCGGGTGGGGATTCAGAGATTCAGAAATTCACAATCCAGACATAACAGGGAAGGGGGGGGGGAGGTAATTTTTTTAATGGGGCAAATCGGGATGGGAACTAAGAGAGTCAATTAAACAGGCATCTGGGTGGTGATTCAAACCTGGGCTCGAACCAGGATCGTCAGATCACGAACACAACTCGAAACACTCTAACCACCAGGCTATCCCCTCCCTTATGGTTCGCCAAAACAAGCAAACAGAACTAAGCAAAGCTGACAGCAGGGGTCAAGGTCATATGCAGTGGCTGTGGCACAGGCCGATGATTACATGTACATTTTGCTGACACAGCCATGTTGAGCAAATGAGAATCGCTGCAATGAGGCCTGCTGCCATTGCTGGCATTTGAACAGCACAGAGATAACAATGATCAGTTGTGAATTTTATTATCTTTCAATGTTTAACAACACAGAGATAAAAGAAGATGATCAGTTTTGAATTTTGTTATCTTTCAATGTTTAACAGCACAGAGATAACATTTATCTGTTGTGAATGTTGTTATTTATTAATGTTGAACAGCACAAAGATAACAGACCATGATCAGTTGTGAATGTTATTATTTGTCAATGTCGAACAGTACAAAGATAATATGATCAGTTGTGAATGTTACTATTATTTTTCAATGTTGAACAGCACAGAGATAACATATAATGATCAGTTCTGAATTTTGTTATTTAATAATGTTGAAAAACATAGAGATAACAGACCATGATAAGTTGTGAATTTTGTTATTTATCAATGTTGAACAGCACAGAGATAACAGATGATGAGTTATACATTTCATTATTATCTATTATGTTAAATAGCACATAAATGATAGACGATTATCCGTTGTGAATTTTATTATCTATCTGCGTTAAACACTGCAAGCTATAAAAAAAAAGGCCGATGATTACATGTTGATATTGCTGATTGATCCATGTTGAACAATATGGAATCGCTGCAATGAGGCCTTTTACAGAGAACAGGCAAGTTTACAGTTATTCCCTCACAGAGCAGACAGCGTTTACAGAGAACAGACGAGTAGACAATTATCTTCTCACAGAACAGAGAGCGTTTACAGAGAACAATTAACTTAATTCACCAGACGCTGCCGAGATTCGAACCCACGACTTCATGGACCCATGGGATTGAAGTAGACTGGTCTTAACCACTCAGCTATAGAGTCCGTCGAGACACGTGTTATGACCCTGAAAGTGAAGGCATTTGAGGATAGGCAGACAGAATGAATGAATGAATGAATGAATGAATGAATGAATCTTTATTTTTCAAGGAATACAGAGGCAGTATTACATACTTTTTTTTTCATCCGGCCCTTGCCTTGATCTGGGAATAAAGCTAAGAAAACAAAACAAAATTAGAGACGGGCAGGTAGGCAGCCAGACAGACAGACAGACAGACAGACAGACAGACAGACAGACAGGCAGACAGGCAGACGGACAGACAGACATGCAGGCAGGCAGACAGGCAGACAAACAGGCAAGCATGCAGACAGACAGACAGACATACAGACAGACAGACAGGCAGACTGGCAGACGGACAGACAGAGAGTCAGGCAGACAGACAGACAGGCAGGCAGACAGAGAGATAGTCATGCAGGTAGACAGAGGAACAGGCAGGCAGGCAGGTAGGC
>CM060345.1:37062702-37065202 GCA_030674155.1 Stramonita haemastoma
AGGTACCTATTGACAGCTGGATGAACTGGGGGACTGTGCTGAAGCAAAGGCGCGAAAATGGTCATCCATCCAACTGGTAACCACGCTGGACGCTGCTTAAGTTTGACTTGGGGAAAGCGAACGCTCTGACCACTGAAAGATCTATCCCGTCCACAAAGGAGTCATAGTGCTAACCAGCAAATCACAAACATCGCTTACTCCCTCCCTTATTTATTTTTGTTGAACTTGTGAAATTGTTCTTCATGCCATGTATGTAAAATTAATTACTTTTGTTTGATTTTTCTCTTATTTCCCTCCAGAAAAAAGTTTAAAAAAGCAATTGTTATGCTTATTCTATAACCCACTATAAACAAAAGTTGTTCATTGTTTTCTCTCTCACCTCTCTCTCTTCCCCTTCTCCCTCTCTCTCTCCCCCTTCCTCTCTCTCTCCCCACCACCCTCTCTATACCCCCTCCTCTCTCCTTCCATCCCTCCCCTCTCTCTCTCCCTCCCTCTCTTCCACCTCCCTCTCCTCCCCCTCAACCACCGCTCTCTCTCTCCCCCCTCCTCTCTCTCCCTCCCCACCCCTGCCCTCACCCCCCACACCACCACCCACACCCACCCCCCTCCCACCCCACCCCACCCCACAACCACCCCACCACAACCCCCCACACACACCCCTCCCCCCCAACCCCACCCCACCCCCACAAACAAATCAAATCAAATTATGTCCAGAGAACGGTTGACCCAGACCTCCATGGCGACGACGACGATGGCGATGGTGAAGCAGGAGGTGAGAGAAGCCAGCCTGAGGTTGTAGCCAGCCTCCCCTAGCCAAGCCAGCCCTCTGCCAGCCTTGTTGGCCTCCAGGGTGGGCAGTAAGGTGACCCCCTCCCCAACACGTTGTTGTGGCCGCGGTATGAGGCGTACACCAGTACTGAGATGTCCGCGAAAAACACCTGAGAGAGAGAGAACAATACATACAGTACACACATCCAGCAGAACTCAATCAAGGGTCCAGGGCCCAGTGTATAAACACACACACACACACACACACACACACACACACACACACACGTTGTTATGGCCCCGGTAAGAGGCGTACACCAGTACTGAGATGTCTGCGAAAAACACCTGAGAGAGGGAGGGAGAGAGAGAGGGGATCAATCAATCAAGCAATCAAATTCTTTTATTTCGAGGATAATAAATAAGCACATGTGTTTACACCTAGTCCCCGCCCTTATCAGGAATAAGATAATACTTTTTTTAAACCCAACCTCTAACTAAATAAAAACCAAACCAACCAATCAACCAACCAACCAAACAAACAAAGTGAAGCCACTGTCGCCACCAGGAAGACTACCTTACCCTAAACAAAAGATGCACCAAAAAGGCGCATAATTATTGAGAGTGGATGAATGGATGGGGGAAAAGTTTGGGGCCAAAACGGGATGCCTTAAAACTGAAAAAAAAGCAAAAGACAAGAGAGAAAAAGGGGTAAAACCACCACCACCACCACAACCGCCACCAGTAAACCCCCACCTCCCCTTACCCTCAGCAAGAGATGCATGACCTGCACCAAAAGCCCATGTTAAGAGTGGATGGATGGGTGGGGGAAAAGTTGGGGGCCCAAAACGGGATGCATTAAAACCTTAAAAAAAATATTATTTTAAAAAAAAGCAAAAGACAAGAGAGAAAAACGGGTAAAATCACCACCACAACCATCACCACCACGAGGAAAAGCCCCCCCCCCCCCCCTTACCCTAAACAAGAGATGCAAGACTTGCACCAAAAAGCGGCATATTGAGAGTGGATGGGGGGAAAGTTTTGGGGCCAAATCGGGATGCCTTTAAAAAAAAGCAAAGAAAAAAAGAGCAAAAACACAAACAGAAAAACGGGTAAACCACCACCACCACCACCAGTAACACCCCTCCCCCTCCCCACCTTACCCTAAGCAAAAGATTCATGACCTGCATCAAAAAGCTGCATGTTGAGAGTGGATGGATGGATGGGTGAAAAAGTTTTGGACCCAAAACGGGATGCATTAAAACTAAAAAGAAACAAAAAACAAAAGCAAAAGACAAAACAGAAAAAACGAGTAAAACCACCACCACAACCACAACCACCTGAAAAGCCACCCCACCCCCGAACCCCACCCCCCACCCCCCAACCCAGACTTACCCTCAACAAAAGATGCATGACCTGCACCAAAAGCCGCATGTTGAGAGTGGCGAGGAGCATGGGCACGCAGAAGACGAACCAGGCCCCGGAGGCCAGGCAGTACATGAGGAGGTCTAACCACTGCACCCCCTGCTCGGGCTGCTTGCCGCTGCTGCTGCACACGGCCATGAGGGCGAAAGCCACCATCAGCGCCAGAGCCACGCGCACGTGCAGGGGCCCGAAAAACAGGTTGCCTATCATGTGCTTCAGCTGAGACCTGTGAGGTGTGGGGGACATCCAGAGAGAGAGAGAGAGAGAGAGAGGAGGGGGGGGGTGGAGAGGGGGGGGGTGGAGAGGGAGG
>CM060345.1:37070202-37072702 GCA_030674155.1 Stramonita haemastoma
CACAGACTAGTGCAGTCAACACAGAGCCACGTAGGTTAGCGTTTATATATATATATATATATATATATATATATATATATATATATATATATATATATATATATATATATATATTTGATTTGATTTGATTTGATTTGATACCACTTTATATCTTCTTCTTGATTTTATACCATTTTATTATCTTCTTCTTCTGCTGCTGCTGCTCCTTCTTCTTTGCTTCTTCTTCTTTCTTTTTCTTTCTCCTCCTCCTCGATCATTTAGACAACTACTGTTATCTGTCATATGAACGAAAATGCTCTGGGAGAATTAAAACAAAATTTGTTTAAGTTCTTAGTCTTTACAACATGTTGATTAGAAATACTACCCAAATCTGTAACTGATAATATTATTTGATTCTTGGATTCTTTTTCCAATAAACTGTCAGTCTCGATAATTATTGAGAGTGGATAAATTAAATCTCTTAATCCTTCCTGGTATTCTGCACCCGTGTTGGTGGCACAATCAGCTCACTCCTTATAATAAAAGCCAAGACGAGAAGGAACCCAACAAAAACTCACATCATTCTGTTCCTGGGTTAGATCTACATGAAGGTTCGGAAATTCTTTTCACTTTTTGCGGGCTACTAGCTACAACTACCAGAGTCAACTTCCTAACTATTCTATTACCTGATCGTTCCACTGACTGACATGTGAGGCCAGACAGACAAAGAGACAGAAGTCCTGTGAAGAAGACAGACAGGCAGACAGACCTCGAACGAAATTCCACGCAATGACGTCATTACTTTAAAATTTACGTCACACTACCGTCCACTTCGACAGAACTTTTTTCTCCAAACTTTTATTGTACGAATCAATGGATTGGTAAAGTTTGGAAAGTTCTACGGTTTGGAGACGGGATAGCCTGATGTGTTAGAGCATTGCGCGCACGATCCGATGGCCCAAGTTCAAATCTGGGTTCGAGCCACCACTGAGACACCAGTTTACTGGGATTTTTCCTCTGCAGTTAACATCAGAACTGTCTCCACTCTCCCCAAAAGTCCTTCGGATGAGACTATGAACCGAGGTTCCGTGTGCAAACGTACGGAGAACATCTTGCAACAACGCTAAAACCTGATCTGCTTTTCGAAAAAGTAGGCCAATTATAAAAGCGCATGCACAAGTGGGCAGGATTAAAAAATGTTTAAGCACCTGATTTGTAATTCCATCATCCCCAAATTAAAAAAGGAAAAAAACCTACATATTCTTAGGCGTCCTATTTAATTACAATGGATGATAAAATAAGTTCTTAAAAAAAACAAAAACAATAATAAAGATGGCTGCAGACTTGCCACTGACGCCATGTTTCTCTGTTCAAGAAGATCAGAAAAGTTCCTATGCAATGCAGTTCTTTTTTCTCGTCAAGAGTGAAGAAAGGGCAAGGCTGGGAATGGAACCCAGAACCTCAGGGTTTACTTGTTGGGCAGGTGACCAACTGTCTTAACCGTCCTGCCACCTTCCTTCTTTCGTCGCTAGTAATAATGTTTATAACACCTATGTCATAGGCCTACTCTGTTTGCCCACCATTCTATTTCATTTTCTTCTTTTATTTCCAGGATGATGGAACAAGCATTCCTGAGCTTTTATCATTTTTAATTATTTTTAACATCCAGTCCCCGTGTGCTTGGGGATTTCTAAATGTTGTCATATTATGTTCCCACTAGCACACAATGGCCTCCTCTTTCTTAAATGTGGAACAAGTTTTAATGTATGTGCATGCGTTCGCACACGGGACCTCAGTTGATAGCCTCATCCGAAGGACTTTTAGTGGGAGTGGAGTCGGCACTCAAAGAGAAAAAAGACCACCAAAATGTTTCGTCCAGAAAAAAAACACACACACACGAAGGCAGGAGAAGGGACTGGAAAGGCAGAAAATAAGCAAGAGAGATGACGCTAAGGAAAAATACAGAATGATAGAAAAGGGGAAATTTATAGCAGATGGTTTATGGAAGATTGGGATGCTATTAAGACTGAAAGATGGGGGAGGGGGGGGGGGAGAGAAGAGGGGGAGACAGAGGCCCAATGTCACACACCCTTGACTCAGTGCCAACTTTCTCAGTCCTCAGAACTAACACTGACCAAGCTTGTCTTGTGTCTCGTCTTCTACACTGTATGTAGTCTATGCCGAAAATGGCCGCTTTGATTCACTGTGAATGGTACAGTCTGCCCATTATTGCACCGTGTGGTTCGTTGCTTTATCGTCTATTTTTTGTTTAACAATCGACTGGCATGTATGCTCTTTGTACTGACAGGCCCCTCCGCATCTCCCACGGGGAAATGTCAATCTTTTCCGTTTTTACTTGGAGTTGCTGCCACAATGGTGACATAGATCAGTGGTCTCCGAGTAACGTACCTGCCTAAGTGTGCGATGGTTCGATCCCCGTCTGGGCCCCAAACTTTCCCCCCAATCGTCTAGACCGTGAGTGTGGTCTGGATGCTAGTCTTTCGAATGAGACGATATACCG
>CM060345.1:37075202-37077702 GCA_030674155.1 Stramonita haemastoma
AGGTAGATCAACAACTGAACATCTAGTTAAACTGTCCACACATATAAAGCGCCAATTCGCACGTAGAAAAAGTGTTTTAGCAACTTTTTTTGATGTAGAGAAGGCATATGATCAAGTCTGGCACAAGCGTCTATTATTTAAATTAAAATCAGTTGGTTTGTCTGGTAATATGTACAATTATGTAAAATCTTTTTTAGCAGATAGAACCATTCAAACGAGAATAGGTTCGAGTTATTCTTCTTCCCACAATACTGAAATGGGTATACCTCAGGGTTCAATCATAGCTCCAATATTATTCAATATACTTATACATGACCTTCCTAAAGCTCTGTCAAGTAATGTGGTTTTGGTTCAATATGCCGATGACATCTGCATGAGGTTAAACACCACATTGAAAAAATCCACTTCACAAAGAGCTCAAAACTATCTCAGAAAATTATATCAAACTGAGTTGGATAGACTTGGAAATTTCATGATGGAAAATGGACTGTCTCTTTCGACAGAAAAAACAAAGATGATGCTATTTGATTCTGGAAGTGTTCCAAACAGTCTTCCAATATTTAAATCACAAGGAAAACTAATTGAGTATACACAAATGATAAAATTTTTAGGCCTTTATATTACACCAAAATTGACATGGAATAATCATATCGATCATATCCTTACCAAGGCCAAGAAGAGTTTAAATCTTTTAAAGGTCATAAGCAGACTACCATGGGGAATGGACTCTCAGAGCTTAATTCATCTTTCCATTGCCCTTGTTAGGTCTAAACTATCTTATGCACAAGAGGTGTTCTTTAGCGCTCCAAAGTACCTGTTAAAAAAGATTCAGAGCATAGACAGTAAAGCTATCAAACTTTCTCTTGGTGTGCCAGTTCATGCTTCTAGCCGAGAAACGTACAAAGAAGCCGGTGTCTTACCAATAGATGCTTTTAGAGAATTATCAGCTGCAAAATTTATCATCAGGAGTAGCTCAAGAGAAAATTTTGTACACAAAGAAATAACAGAGCGGTCTGATCTTGATTTCCCTAAAAGAGCAAACTGTATATCGTCACAACAAACTATTGCTACTTACGCTTCAGAGCTTTTTAAAAAAACAAATATCAGCCAAGCAGATACAGCTGTTCAACCACCATATTCACCCATCCCACGTTGGGAGTTACTTAGAGCAACTTATGACATCAACTACAATAATTTGAAAAAAGGTGAAAATGTCAATATTTTAACAACTTCGGTTAGAGCACATATTTATGATCAATACAAAGACTGCCTTAAAATATATACAGACGGATCAGTGATAGAAACTAAATCTGTAGGTGCTGCCTTCGTAATCCCAGCTCTTAAAGTTAGAAAATCGTATTTTCTGGGTAAACAATTATCAGTATTCACTGCTGAACTTCTTGCTATTTTAAAAGCTTTAGACTATTTGTTAAACCTTCCAAGAATTCTTTTCAAAATTGTACTTTTCGTTGACTCAAAGTCAGTTTTAAATGTCCTTGAGTCTTTTGATTTGGATACGCGTCCAGACTTGATCATTGAAGTCAGCCATTTAATTCATTATTTGAGAATCAAAGGCACAAATATAACTTTTTGTTGGGTACCTTCCCATTGTGGTCTATGGGGTAATGAGTTAGCCGACCAATCGGCCAAGCATGGAGCTCAGAATATAAATAACTCTCAAACAGTAAACATTCGTCCTTCAGTAAAAGAGGTTTGTAATTTGTTAGAGTCAACATCATGGGCACAACTCCTTAGATATGATAATAGCCATTTAGTATCTGGGAAAAAATAGGATCTGTTGTAGGACTTACAAGGCAGCTGATGTCAAATCATTCTAGCTTTTATTCGAGGGTTGTTTCTAGTATGATCTGCCGAATTCGACTTGATGCTATCAAAACGAAATATTGTAAAAACGTAAATTGCATATGCGGACAAAAGTTTAGCCTAGGTCATATATTTTACAGATGTAACAAAGTACTCCAGTTTCTTCCGAAAAGTTTTAAAGACCAAAATTTTTCTGAAGAAACTTCTCAGAAACTAATGTCCGATCCCATTCTTTTGATTGAAATTGTTCAGTCCCTTGTAAATAGTCCAGTCTATAGGTTTATATAATGTCACTTAGAAGTTGTTTTTTGTTTGTTCGTTAGGTTTTTTTTTTTTGTTTTTTTTGTTTTTTGGGGGGTTTTTTTTGTTTTTTTTCGGGGGGGGGGGGGGGGGGGGGGGGGGGGGGGCTTTTATGTATTAACTGTTAACATACTTTTCTTTCTTTTTCTACTTGTTTTTGTAATTAACTTGGCCATTTGATGTACCTAAATTGATATCTTTATGCAACCACACACACACACACACACACACACACACACACACACACACACAAACACACACACACACACACACACACACACACACTCTCTCTCTCTCTCTCTCTCTCTCTCTCTCTCTCTCTCTCTCGTATGCATGCACGCCTCACTCACTCACACACACACACACACACACACAC
>CM060345.1:37087702-37092702 GCA_030674155.1 Stramonita haemastoma
TGTATTGCACTGTATTGTATTGTGTTGAATGTTATCGTATTGTTTTGTGTCGTGATTGTTTTGTATTGTATTGTATTGTGTTGTATTGTATTGTATTGTATCCCACTTTAAAATGTTGAGTGGAGTCGGTACTGATAACTCCAGAGGGTAATTTCTCTTGAACGAGATTCGAACCATGACACATGCCAGACTATATGTGCCTTGAGTGTTGGAGAAACAGGAGGAGGAGTAACTGATGAACTAGTGTGGTGTGGTGTATAGACAATTCAACTGTCAACCCCAAGGACGTTTTAGTTGTTGTTGTTGTTCTCATGTTACTATCTAGGGTTTGTTTTATCTTGTGAGATTCTGTTTGGAAGAAAATCCTGATTTATTTTAGTTTTTCAACAAAGGTTGATATATTTTGTCTTTGAATGTTTTAAAAGTCAATTTTTTTTTTTAAATTGTGAGGGCAGGATGAAAAAAAGTTGTGTAAACTTAATCTTTTACCCTCAATAAAGATCATTTTGACTTGTTTTAACATAAACAAGGTGTTATGCCTACATGTGAATAAAGCCAGTGTGAATTTCGTGTTCCGGCATTCACGCATAAGAACGACTCTGTCCTGTCAAATCTGCCTTTCACATTTGTGTGTGTGTGTGTGTGTGTGTGTGTGTGTGTGTGTGTGTGTGTGTGTGTGTGTGTGTGTGTGTGTGTGTGTGCACGTGCGTGCGTGCGTGCGTGCGTGTGTGTGTGCGTGTGTGATTTTCAAGAACGTCAGTATGTATGATTCAAAATATTTTATTGCCATTCAAGTTATGTAGACTATTCGACACAACAAAATAAACATCAGTTTTAATCATCTTTCTGCCCAAAATGATGTCCACTAAAGACATGTCGCATTCAACTTCTCTTTTAGTCTTTTCTGAAAACATTAATTCACATATCTAATGATATCTGCTTGATAGATATCAACTGTAATTATTGTGTGTATGTGGGCATCCATGCGCACACGCATTGCACACAAACCCATTCCCAAAGTATTCTTGTTTAATGTTGTAGGACACCCAGGTGAAAATAGTATTTTATGAAGGGATGTAAACACCACAAGCACCCCACCCCCACCCCCGAAATATCAGTAAAGTAGACTTCCACTGAGCATGGTCAAAAAGCAAAATTAGCAAAAATGGACCAGTCCACTTTTCAAGCCTTTTCAGAAATGGATTCGTTCAAAAGCATGGACACGTCCATCATTCAGGCCTTTTCCAAAAATAGACTCGCCCATTTTCCGCACGCATGCATGCACACCCTCACACACACACGCACGCATGCATACATACACGCACTCTCTCTCTCTGTATATGTATGTACGTATGTATGTATGTATGTATGTATGTATGTATGTATGTATGTATGTATGTATGTATGTATGTATGTATGTATGTATGTATGTATATACTCTCTCTCTCTCTCTCTCTCTCTCTCTGATGTCCTGCACCACACATCCACACCATCCCCCCACACACCCCCCCCCCAATGAATTGAAAGTCACGCACACACACACAGACACACACACACACACACACACACACACACACACACACACACACACACACACACACACACACACACACACACACACACACACACATATGAACAGACAAGTTCAACAGACAAGTTCATTTCAAATGTTTGGTTTATTTCAGTGGTGTCCAAAAAGTTTCCATAACACTGGTGGCAATACAAACTTCTTTTTATTAATTTACTTTTTGAAAAAGAAATCTAACTAGGATTAACTCCCCCCCCCCATCCCACCTCCTCATTAAACCAGGAAAACTCTTCTGCCTGACAAGTCCCCCCCCCCCCCGCCCCCCTTCTCCACCCAGTAAGAAAAAGCTGTGCTTGCCTTAATTAAAAAAGGTAAAGGTGTCCCATAACCTGTGTGGTCGTAGAGGAGCGAGACATCACAGACCTCAGCTTCTCTAGGGGCCAGCATGTTGAGGGCGGCGCCCATCTCCTCTCCCTCGCTGCTTTACCTTCCCTGTCCCTAAAGAGGGCAGGTACCCATTTACAGCTGGATGAACTGGGGAACTGTACTGAAGCCAAGGCGCTCAAACAGTCATCCATCCAACTGGTAACCATGCTGGACGCTGCTGAAGTTTGACTTGGGGAAAGCGAGTGCTCTGACCACTGAGAGATCTATCCCGTCCCCAAAGGGATCATAATGCTAACCAGCAAATCACGAACATCGCTTACTACCTCTTTTATTTATTTTTGTTGTTGTGAAATTGTTCTTCATGCCATGTATGTAAAAATGAATTGCTTTTGTTTGTTGTTTTCTTCTTTTTTATTCCCTCCAGAGGGCTGGATGTTAAAAAAAAAAAGCAATTGTTACGCTTATTCTGTAACCTTCTATAAACAAAATTTGTTCATTGTTTTTCTCTCTCTCTCTCTCTCTCTCTCTCTCTCTCTCTCTCTCTCTCTCTCTCTCTCTCTCTCTCTCCTTTCTCTCTTCCCCACCTATCCCCCCTCTCTCTCTCTCCCTCTCCCACCTCTCTCCCCCACCCCACCTCTCTCTCCCACCTTCCCCTCTCTCCCTCTCCTCTATCTCCACCTTCTCCCCCACCCTTCTCTCCCCCACCCCACCTCTCTCTCCCTACCTCTCCCCCTCCCCACCCTCCCCACCACCACACCCACCCCACACCCACCCCTCCCCCACCCCACCACCCCATCCCACCCAAACCCCCCCAACCCCCCCCCTCTCCACCCCCCCCCACACCACACCTCCCCCCCCCACCCCCTCTCTCAAAAACCAAGTCAGCTCAGATAATGTCCAGAGAACGGTTGACCCACACCTCCATGGCGACGACGACGATGGCGATGGTGAAGCAGGAGGTGAGGGAAGCCAGCCTGAGGTTGTAGCCAGCCTCCCTAGCCAGGCCAGCCCTCTGCCAGCCTTGTTGGCCTCCAGTGTGGGCAGTAAGGTAACCCCCCGACCCAACACGTTGTTGTGGCCGCGGTACGAGGCGTACACCAGTACTGAGATGTCCGCGAAAAACACCTGAGAAAGAGAGAACAATGCATACAGTACACAAATCCAGCAGAACTCAATCAAGGGTCCAGGGCCCAGTGTATAAACACACACACACACACACACACACACACACACACACACACACACACACACACACACACACACACACACACACACACACACACACACACACGTTGTTATGGCCCCGGTAAGAGGCGTACACCAGCGCTGAGATGTCCGCGAAAAACACCTGAGAGAGGGTGGGAGAGAGAGAGGGGATCAATCAATCAAGCAATCAAATTCTTTTATTTCGAGGATAATAAATAAGCACATGTGCTTACACCTAGTCCCCGCCCTTATCAGGAATAAGATAATACTTTTTTTAAACCCAACCTCTAACTAAATAAAAACCAAACCAACCAACCAACCAAACAAACAAACAAACAAAGTGAAGCCACTGTCGCCACCAGGAAGACTACCTTACCCTAAACAAAAGATGCACCAAAAAGGCGCATAATTATTGAGAGTGGATGAATGGATGGGGGAAAAGTTTGGGGCCAAAACGGGATGCCTTAAAACTGAAAAAAAAGCAAAAGACAAGAGAGAAAAAACGGGCAAAACCATCACCACCACCACAACCGCCACCAGTAAACCCCCACCTCCCCTTACCCTCAGCAAGAGATGCATGACCTGCACCAAAGCTGCATGTTAAGAGTGGATGGATGGGTGGGGGAAAAGTTGGGGGCCCAAAACGGGATGCATTAAAACCTTAAAAAAATATTATTTTAAAAAAAAGCAAAAGACAAGAGAGAAAAACGGGTAAAATCACCACCACAACCATCACCACCACGAGGAAAAGCCCCCCCCCCCCCCCCCCTTACCCTAAACAAGAGATGCAAGACTTGCACCAAAAAGCGGCATATTGAGAGTGGATGGATGGATGGGGGGAAAGTTTTGGGGCCAAATCGGGATGCCTTTAAAAAAAAGCAAAGAAAAAAAAAGCAAAAGACAAAACAGAAAAACGGGTAAACCACCACCACCACCACCACCAGTAACACCCCTCCCCCTCCCCACCTTACCCTAAGCAAAAGATGCATGACCTGCATCAAAAAGCTGCATGTTGAGAGTGGATGGATGGATGGGTGAAAAAGTTTTGGACCCAAAACGGGATGCATTAAAACTAAAAAGAAACAAAAAACAAAAGCAAAAGACAAAACAGAAAAAACGAGTAAAACCACCACCACAACCACAACCACCTGAAAAGCCACCCCACCCCCGAACCCCACCCCCCACCCCCCAACCCAGACTTACCCTCAACAAAAGATGCATGACCTGCACCAAAAGCCGCATGTTGAGAGTGGCGAGGAGCATGGGCACGCAGAAGACGAACCAGGCCCCGGAGGCCAGGCAGTACATGAGGAGGTCTAACCACTGCACCCCCTGCTCGGGCTGCTTGCCGCTGCTGCTGCACACGGCCATGAGGGCGAAAGCCACCATCAGCGCCAGAGCCACGCGCACGTGCAGGGGCCCGAAAAACAGGTTGCCTATCATGTGCTTCAGCTGAGACCTGTGAGGTGTGGGGGACATCCAGAGAGAGAGAGAGAGAGAGAGAGAGGGGTGGAGAGGGAGGGGGTGATGGGGGGGAGGTGGGGGAAGGAGGGAGAGAGAGAGGGAGAGAGAGAGAGAGGCACAGTTCTTTCAATTCACAATTCAATCAATCAATATATCTATCTATCTATCGATCGATCGATTGATCGATCTATCTTAGGTAGATTTATCTAGGAAGGAAAGTGGCAGGATGGTTAAGACGAACGCCTGCCAATATGTAAACTGTGAGTTTTGGGGTTCGTACCCAGCCTCGCCCTCTCTTCCCAGTTTGACGAAAAAATCGAACTGAATGTTAAAGTCATTCGGATGAGACTATAAACCGAGGTCCCGTGTGCGAATGCACGCAGAACATCTTACGCACACGTTAAAACCCCGTTCC
>CM060345.1:37100202-37110202 GCA_030674155.1 Stramonita haemastoma
AGAAAAGAATGAAGCAATACTCTGCCTTTGGAAACTCTCAGGAGGTCGTCAGTATGTACCGTGACTGACAGAGTAAAGGTTTTTTTTTAATTTATTTATTTATTTATACCACTTTATGTCACAGCAGATATTTTCTCTGCGTGAAATTCAGCCTGCTCTCCCTGGAAGAGCGCGTCGCCACAAGTACAGTGCCTACCCCATTATTTATTTTCTTTTTCCTGTCTGCAGGTGTATTTGTTTCCCCTATCAGAGTGTTTTTTTTCTACAAAGTTTTGCCAGGGACAAGCCTCTTGTTGCCGTGGGTTCTTTCACATGCGCTAAATCATGATGTGTAACACACAGGACCTCGGTTTATTGTCTCATCTGAAAGACCACCACTCATGATCTAATGGACGGAGGAAAAGTTTTGGGCCCAAACGGGATTCAAACCACCGCACACTTTGACCCGGACTTTTCGCTTTCTAGACAGGCGCATTACCTCTAGACAACCGAAACACTTAATAACTTACGAAATGATTATACTTTTAGATGGTTTGAAACTAATTTTTGCTTTTGGTAAGTTTCAAATTTTTGGGAGGCTATCCTGAATACAAGAAGCTTGATTTGTACAATTTGTTTCTGGGTCTTGGAAATAATAGCAAGTGGTTGTGTCTATGCTTGTTATTTTGTTTTAACATTTGATTATCTAGGGATGTGCAATAACTAGGCTTTGATCTGCGTTTAAGAGAATTAGCTTCGTACCTTTCTATCCTAAATTGTTCATTTGGGCTATGGGTTAAGATAGTTTCTGAAGTTTATCTCTGATTCAGTATCTTATTTTACCTAAGGAAGTTTAATTCTTTCTTATACAGGGAGCATGTTTGTCCTACACTTAAAGAGAATGTATTAATTCAATGTACTCTGTGTGTGTGTGTGTGTGTGTGCGTGTGTGTGTGTGTGTGTGTGTGTGTGTGTGTGTGTGGTGTGTGTGTGTGGTGTGTGTGTGTGTGTGTGTGTGTGTGTGCGCGTGAGTTGTTGTTTTTTTTGTTCAAAAACTTATGTTTTATGGGACTTATTTTGATGATAGATAGTGGTGGATTGACGTTTTCAGTCATTTAACCTCATCATATTGTCATGTTTGCTCTTTAATTATTGCGCCTTTTTTTTCTTCCTTTTCTTCGTTTTGTTCCTTTTTTTTTTTTAAATTCAAACCAAAATCATCATTGATTCTTACTTCATATTTTCGTTTCTGAATGAGTGCCTTTTATAACATTACCTTAATATTGTATCTCTGTCTTATTTCTTACCTGTTGTTGATGTTCTTTCTCCCCTTATATCAAAATCTTATGTTTTATGGGACTTATTTTGATGATAGATGGTGGTCGATTGATGTTTTCAGTCATCTAACCTAATCATTTCCTCATGTTTGATCTTTAATTATTGCGCCTTTTGTTGTTGTTTTGTTTTGTTTTTGTTTGTTTGTCTTTTTTTGTTTGAATTTTTTTATTCAAATCAAAATCATCATTGATTCTTACTTCTTATTTTCGTTTCTGAATGAGTGCCTTTTTATAACATTACCTTAATATTATATCTCTGCTTTATTTCTCGCCTGTTGTTTGGTACTTGGTATATGGTTTCTTGCTCTTGGTATTTGGATCATTATAATTGTTGTTGTTTAGTTGAAGCTATCTATTTATCTTGATGTTATTCCTGAAAAGGGCGGTGACTGGATGTAAAAAAAGCACACGAGTGCTTATCTATTATCCTCGAATAAAAGAATTTTGCCTTGCCTTGCCTTGCCTTGCCTTGCCTCTCTCTCTCTCTCTCTCTCTCTCTCTCTCTCTCTCTCTCTCTCTCTCTCTCTCTCTCTCTCTCTCTCTCTCTCTCTCTCTCTCTCTCTCTCTCTCTCTCTCTCACACACACACACACACACACCACACACACACACACACACACACACACAGAGTTCGCGCGCTCCTCCACACAGCACGTATGCACGTACGTGCATGCACGCATTTAAAGTTTTTAAAAAATCATTTAGTGTCACACAAACCGCTTATATCAGTTACAATGTCACTAATACCATTATTTAAGACTTAAAGAAAAGAATCAATAAAAAGTCAATAAGCAATTATGTCAGATTATAATATCTGCATACTTCATGTGTGTGTGTGTGTGCGTGCGTGTTCAGCGTGGCAAATGAAACAGCAGGGTTTGATTTTGAAATTCAAATTCAGGGGTGGGGGGTGGGGGGGTAATTGGCGGCCCTTGCTTGTTTTCAAACAAGGTGCTGCCTTGCAGTGATTGGTGGCTGAATTTAGGACATGAGTTGGGAATGTGACCCCATTCTGTGAAAGAGAAGTTGGCGCCAGTTTGCTTAAGTGTCTGCTAAAGTCTACATGTGGGCATAAAGGTGGTGGTGGTGGGGGGGGGGGGGGGGTATCAATATAGATAGCATCACTACTTTCTGTAAAATATCTGCTAATTATCTGTTCTATCTCACTCATTGCATCTGCCTTTGTCCAATAGACAAGAGTCTATTGTCTGCCTTCTTGGTCCATTTACCTACATTTTTTTGCAGAAAGACTTTAAAGGTTACAGTTCTCTCCTAAGCTGATGTGGAATGCACTGGGCCTGACTTGTGAGGTGCTTCACAGCAGCACTAGACATGTTTTGCTATGATGACAGACTTTGTTGCTACTGTGTGAGCATTCAAAGAACGAAACATGGGGGTGTGGGTGAGGGAAGGGGAGTGGTAAAAATGGGTATAAGTTTGTAGCCGTTTGTGTCTACCATTCTGTGCATGCATGTCGTCTATCTGCATGAATGAATGTTCCTACCACTATATATGTTTGCATGTATGAATGAGTTGTGTGTGCATGAATGTCTATCTACATGCGAGTGTGCATGCAGGTATGTGTATCTGTTTGAAATGTAACACTGGACAGTAAGTAAAAATACCAACCATACATACATACATGAAAAACTACTGTCTGATGAACTGCAAGAATGTTTAGATTCAAATAAATACCCAAGCAGCAACATCTTACCTTCACTACAGGTGTGTCACAAACTGTTAAATTTCTAGGCGCCCCTGGGTACAGGTGTTTGTTAGGGTGGAAGATGGGGGTGGAGACCTATCCTGCTGCTGCTGTTAATGGTAGCAAGCTACCCTGGAGTGGAAACAGACATGGAAAGGAAAAAAAAAAAGAAGGGGGGGATGTCGATTTCTCGTGCTTTTAGATAGGTTTATATGCTCAGAGAAGATACACGAAAAAGATTTTATATGCAGCAGCAGTTGTGTGTTAGTAGTGGGACTTTATGATTGGTTGTTATTTCAGTACAACTGCCACAATTACTCCCAGCGCTTCCGTTTAAAAAAAAAAAAAGCCCGTACAGCTAGACCAGAAATTCTCTCTCTCTCTCTCTCTCTCTCTCTCTCTCTCTCTCTCTCTCTCTCTCTCTCTCTCTCTCTCTCTTCAATGTAACTAAAAATAAATAATACTGATGTGAAATAAACCCTGGTGTGCGCGCATGTGGCGGGGATCCTGCACTTTGCTGTGGTGCATCATATGGCTGTATAGTGTCATTATTCTTGCGCGCAGAGCAGGATTTTGCTGGCGTACACTTACCAGCTTTCCTTCCGGCAAACACGCTTTCTCAGCTCTTGGGCGCTGTGTCGTCGCCACAAATCGGGCGCCGCGCATATCCAAGATGGTCGGGGACAGTGTATGCATACAGTGCCATATAGTCTTAGAGCCGTGGGGTCTTTTACCTTGCAAAAGTCGGGGTCGGCCGGGGCCGAAAACGGCACGTTGGATGCCATCTTGGTGCAAATCGGCACCTTTTCCGGGAGGGGGGTGGGTATGTATGCGGGCACGCGCGCACGCGCTGGTGTTTGTCAGTGTGTTGGTTTGTGTGCACGCATGTGGCGGGGACCCTGCACTTTGCTGTGGTGCATCATATGGCTGTATAGTGTCATTATTCTTGCGCGCAGAGCAGGATTTTGCTGGCGTACACTTACCAGCTTTCCTTCCGGCAAACACGCTTTCTCAGCTCTTGGGCGCTGTGTCGTCGCCACAAATCGGGCGCCGCGCATATCCAAGATGGTCAGGGACAGTGTCTGCATACAGTGCTATATAGTCTTGGTGCCGTGGGGTCTTTTACCGTGCAAAAGTCGGGGTCGGCCGGGGCCGAAAACGGCACGTTGGATGCCATCTTGGTGCAAATCGGCACCTTTTCCGGGAGAGGGGGTGGGTATTTATGCGGGCACGCGCGCGCGCGCTGGTGTTTGTCAGTGTGTTGGTTTGTGTGCGCACATGTGGCGGGGACCCTGCACTTTGCTGTGGTGCATCATATGGCTGTATAGTGTCATTATTCTTGCGCGCAGAGCAGGATTTTGCTGGCGTACACTTACCAGCTTTCCTTCCGGCAAACACGCTTTCTCAGCTCTTGGGCGCTGTGTCGTCGCCACAAATCGGGCGCCGCGCATATCCAAGATGGTCGGGGACAGTGTATGCATACAGTGCCATATAGTCTTGGTGCCGTGGGGTCTTTTACCGTGCAAAAGTCGGGGTCGGCCGGGGCCGAAAACGGCACGTTGGATGCCATCTTGGTGCAAATCGGCACCTTTTCCGGGAGGGGGGTGGGTATGTATGCGAGCACGCGCGCACGCGCTGGTGTTTGTCAGTGTGTTGGTTTGTGTGCGCGCATGTGGCAGGGACCCTGCACTTTGCTGTGGTGCATCATATGGCTGTATAGTGTCATTATTCTTGCGCGCAGAGCAGGATTTTGCTGGCGTACACTTACCAGCTTTCCGTCCAGCAAACAAGCTTTCTCAGCTCTTGGGCGCTGTGTCGTCGCCACAAATCGGGCGCCGCGCATATCCAAGATGGTCGGGGACAGTGTATGCATACAGTGCCATATAGTCTTGGTGCCGTGGGGTCTTTTACCGTGCAAAAGTCGGGGTCGGCCGGGGCCGAAAACGGCACGTTGGATGCCATCTTGGTGCAAATCCGCACCTTTTCCGGGAGGGGGGTGGGTATGTATGCGGGCACGCGCACACGCGCTGGTGTTTGTCAGTGTGTTGGTTTGTGTGCGCGCATGTGGCAGGGACCCTGCACTTTGCTGTGGTGCATCATATGACTGTATAGTGTCATTATTCTTGCGCGCAGAGCAGGATTTTGCTGGCGTACACTTACCAGCTTTCCTCCCGGTAAACTCGCTTTCTCAGCTCTTGGGCGCTGTGTCGTCGCCACAAATCGGGCGCCGCGCATATCCAAGATGGTCGGGGACAGTGTATGCATACAGTGCCATATCGTCTTGGTGCCGTGGGGTCTTTTACCGTGCAAAAGTCGGGGTCGGCCGGGGCTGAAAACGGCACGTTGGATGCCATCTTGGTGCAAATCGGCACCTTTTCCGGAAGGGGGGTGGGTATGTATGCGGGCACGCGCGCACGCGCTGGTGTTTGTCAGTGTGTTGGTTTGTGTGCGCGCTTGTGGCAGGGACCCTGCACTTTGCTGTGGTGCATCATATGGCTGTATAGTGTCATTATTCTTGCGCGCAGAGCAGGATTTTGCTGGCGTACACTTACCAGCTTTCCTTCCGGCAAACACGCTTTCTCAGCTCTTGGGCGCTGTGTCGTCGCCACAAATCGGGCGCCGCGCATATCCAAGATGGTCGGGGACAGTGTATGCATACAGTGCCATATAGTCTTGGTGCCGTGGGGTCTTTTACCGTGCAAAAGTCGGGGTCGGCCGGGGCCGAAAACGGCACGTTGGATGCCATCTTGGTGCAAATCGGCACCTTTTCCGGGAGGGGGGTGGGTATGTATGCGGGCACGCGCGCGCGCGCTGGTGTTTGCCAGTGTGTTGGTTTGTGTGCGCGCATGTGGCGGGGACCCTGCACTTTGCTGTGGTGCATCATATGGCTGTATAGTGTCATTATTCTTGCGCGCAGAGCAGGATTTTGCTGGCGTACACTTACCAGCTTTCCTTCCGGCAAACACGCTTTCTCAGCTCTTGGGCGCTGTACTAGAATTAATAATAATAATAATTAATATAAAGTAATTAATAATAATAATAATTAATAATAATAAACTTAATTATAACAATAGTAATAGAACTAATGATGATAATGATGATATATGATGATGATGATGATGATGATGATGAATGATTGAATGAGAAGATGAATGAGAAGAAGAAGAGAGAAGAAGAAGAAGAAGAAGAAGAAGAAGAAGAGAAGAAGAAGAAGAAGAAGAAGAAGAAGAAAGAAGAAGAGAAGAAGAAGAAGAAAGAAGAAGAAGAAGAAGAAGAAGAAGAAGAAGAAGAAGAAGAAGAAGAAGACAGAGAAGAAGAAGAAGAAGAATGAAGAAATGAAATGATGATGATGATGATGATGATGATGATGATGATGATGATGATGATGATAGATGATGAAGATGGTGATGATGATCAAGATCAAGATCATGATCATGACATCGCCTTGATTTTCACACAGGGTAGGAAAATCTTGTCAGGTTTTTTTTCCTTTTTAATTCTTGTGCCATCATCTGTGCGTTGTGTTGTCTTGTGTTGTTTTGTATTGTATAGAATTGTATTACATTGTATTGTACTGTATTGTAGTGACTTGAATTATTTTGCATTGCACTGTATTGCATTGTGTTGAATTTCATCGTGTTGTTTTGCGTTGTTCTACATTGTATTGTATTGTATTGTATTGTATTGTATTGCATTGTTTTGTATTGTATTGTATTGCATTGTTTTGTATTGTATTGTATTGTATTGTATTGTATTGTATTGTATTGTATTGTATTGTATTGTATTGTATCCCACTTTAAAACGCGAAGTGGAGTCGGCACTGATAACTTCAGAGGAAAAATTCTCTTGAACGAGATTCGAACCGGGACACATGCCAGACCGTTGGTGCCTTGAGTGTTGGAGAAACAGGAGGAGGAGTAACTGATGAACTAGTGAAGTGTGGTGTATGGACAGGTCAACTGTCACCCCCAAGGACTTTTGTTGTTGTTGTGATGTTTTTGTCTGCTTTCAGCTAAACATAAAGAAGGTTTGTTATGCCTATATGTGAATAAAGCCAATGTGAATTTCGTGTTCCGACATTCACGCATGAGCATGTCACGTCTGTCTTTTACATTGTGTGTGTGTGTGTGTGTGTGTGTGTGTGTGTGTGTGTGTGTGTGGTGCGTGCGTGCGTGCGTGCGTGCGTGCGTGCGTGCGTGCGTGCGTGCGTGTGATTTTCAAGAACGTCAGTATGTATGATTCAAAATATTTTATTGCCATTTAAGTTATGTAGACTTATTCGACACAACAAAATAAACATCAGTTTTAATCATCTTTCTGCCCAGAAATGATGTCCACTAAAAACATGTCGCATTCTACTGCTTTTTTTCTCTTCTCTCAAAACATTCATTCCCATATCTAATGATATCTGCTTGATAGATATCAACTGTGATTATTGTGTGTATGAGGACATCCATGCGCACACGCATTGCACACAAACCCATTCCCAAAGCATTCTTTTTTAATGTTGTAGGACACCCAGGTGAAAATAGTATTTTATGAGGAGATGTAAACACCACAAGCACCCCACCCCCCACCCCCAAAATATCAGTAAAGTAGACTTCCACTTAGCATGGTCAAAAAGCAAAATTAGCAAAAATGGACCAGTCCACTTTTCAAGCCTTTTCAGAAATGGATTCGTTCAAAAGCATGGAGACGTCCATTATTCAGGCCTTTTCCAAAAATGGACTCGCCCATTTTCCGAGCCTTTTAGTTCACAAGCTCCCCCATTCTTTAAAAATGGACTCTTCCATTTAGTAGCAGTCCCCCCCCCCCCTTAAAACTGGACTCCTCACCTCCCCCACCCCACACACACCCCAATGAATGGAAAGTCACACACACACACACACACACACACACACACACACACACACACACACACACACACACACACACACACACACACCATGAACAGACAAGTTCAACAGACAAGTTCATTTCAAATGTTTGGTTTATTTCAGTGGTGTCCAAAAAGTTTCCATAACACTGGTGGCAATACAAACTTCTTATTAATTTACTTTTGGAAAAAAAATCTAACTAGGATTAACTCCCCCCCCCCCATCCCACCTCCTCATTAAACCAGGAAAACTCTTCTGCCTGACAAGCCCCCCCCCCCCCTCCTTCTCCACCCAGTAAGAAAAAGCTGTGCTTGCCTTAATTAAAAAAGGTAAAGGTGTCCCACAACCTGTGTAGTCGTAGAGGAGCGAGACATCACAGACCTCATCTTCTCTAGGGGCCAGCATATTGAGGGCGGCGCTCATCTCCTCTCCCTCGCTGCTTTACCTTCCCTGACCCTAAAGAGGCCAGGTACCCATTGACAGCTGGGTGAACAGGGGGGACTATACTGAAGCCAAGGCGCTCAAACAGTCATCCATCCAACTGGTAACCATGCTGGACGCTGCTGAAGTTTGACTTGGGGAAAGCGAGTGCTCTGACCACTGAGAGACCTATCCCGTCCCCAAAGGGATCATAATGCTAACCAGCAAATCACGAATATCACTTACTCCCTCCCTAATTTATTTTTGTTGATGTGAAATTGTTCTTCATGCCAAGTATGTAAAAATGAATTACTGTTGTTTGTTTTTTTCTTCTTTTTTTCCCTCCAGAGGGCTGGATGTTAAAAAAAGCAATTGTTACGCTTATTCTGTAACCTTCTAAAAAAAATTGTTCATTGTTCTCTCTCTCTCTCTCTCTCTCTCTCTCTCACCTCCCTCTCTATCTCCATCTCTCTCTCACTCTCTCTCTTCCATCACCCTTTCTCCCTCCCTCTCTCTCTCTCTCTCCATCTCTCCCACCTCTCTCTCTCGCCCTCCTTCTCCCCTTCCATCTCTATCTCCCCCTCTCTCTCCCTCTATCTCTCTCTCTGTGTCTCTTTCTATCTTGGGCCAGAAAAAAAATATGTGAATGCTTACCCTGTTACCCTTGAAAAATAAAGATAAATATTATTCTCTCTCTCTCTCTCTCTCTCTCTCTCTCTCTCTCTCTCTCTCTCTCTCTCTCTCTCTCTCCCTCCCTCCCTCCCTCCCTCTCCCTCTCCGTCCCTTTCCCAGCTCTCTCTCTCTCTCTCTCTCTCTCTCTCTCTCTCTCTCTCTCTCTCTCTCTCTCTCTTAGCTTTATTCCTTAATCAGAGCAAGGGCCGGATGAAAAAAGTATTAATACTTACTCTGTAATCCTTGAAAAATAAAGAAAGACTCTCTCTCTCTCTCCCCCCCCTCCATCCCCCCACCCGTCCCCACCCCCCCTCCCACCTCACCCTCTCCGCCCCCAATTCCCCCCCCCCCCCCACCACCACCCCCACAAAAAACCCAGTCAGCTCAAATGATATCCAGAGAACGGTTGACCCACACCTCCATGGCGACGACGACGATGGCGATGGTGAAGCAGGAGGTGAGAGAAGCCAGCCTGAGGTTGTAGCCAGCCTCCCCCAGCCAGGCCAGCCCTCTGCCAGCCTTGTTGGCCTCCAGTGTGGGCAGCAAGGTGACCCCCCGCCCCAACACGTTGTTGTGGCCGCGGTAAGAGGCGTACACCAGTACTGAGATGTCTGCGAAAAACACCTGAGAGAGGGAGAGGGGTGGGAGGGGTAGAGGGGGAGGCAGTGGGAGAGGGAGAGAGAGGGGGGATGGAGGGAGGGAGGGAGAGGGGGAATGGGAGAGGGGGGAGAGAGGGAGGGTGGGGATGGGAGAGGGGGGAGAGAGGGAGGGTGGGAGGGAGAGAGAGGGGGGGGGGACAGACAGACAGACAGAGAGAGAGATCAATAAATCAATCAATCAATCAATCAAACAATCAAATTCTTTCATTTTGAGGATAATGAATAAGCACTCGAGTGCTTTTTTAACACCAAGTCCTCACCCTTATCAAAATTATATAAAAGACCCAACCTCTAACTAAATAAAAAAAAAACAACCAGCCAACCAACCAACCAACCAAAAACAAACAAGTGA
>CM060345.1:37115202-37123631 GCA_030674155.1 Stramonita haemastoma
TTCAAACCCTACAGTGGTTATTCCCTGTCCTTTTTCGTCCCTTCTGCCGCAGCGCATGCGTTGGTCAGCGTGTTCATTCAGCGCCGGTGCGTTGTTCAGCGTGTTCACTCAGCGCCGATGCGTTGGTAAGCGTGTTTATTCAGCGCCGATGCGTTGGTAAGCCTGTTTCCTCAACGCCGATGCGTTGGTCAGCGTGTTCACTCACCGCCGATGTGTTGGTCAGCGTGTTCACTCAGCGCCGATGCGTTGGTAAGCCTGTTTCCTCAACGCCGATGTGTTAGTCAGCGTGTTCACTCACCGCCGATGTGTTGGTCAGCGTGTTCAATTTAGTGTCGATGTGTTGGTCAGTGCGTTCACCGCCCTTTACTCAGCACAAGGACAGCAACAGACACGCCTGGAAACAGACGACCAAAAAAAAAGAAGAAACAGACATCGCCACTGATCAACACAGACTAGTGCAGTCAACACACAGCCGCGTAGGTTAGCGGGTTTGTTTGTTTTTTTGATTTGATTTTATACCACTTTATATCTTCTTGATTTTATACCACTTTATTATCTTCTTCTTCTGCTGCTTCTTCTTCTTCTCCTTATTTTGCTTCTTTCTTCTTCTTCTTCTTCTTCTTCTTCTTCTTCTTCTTCTTCTTCTTCTTCTTCTTCTTCATCCTCCTCCTCCTCGATCATTTAGACAACTACTGTTATCTGTCATATGAACGAAAATGCGCTGGGAGAATTAAAACAAAATTTGTTTAAGTTCTTAGTCTTTACAACATGTTGTTTAGAAAATTGTTAATGCTACCCAAATCTGTAACTGATGTTATTTGATTCTTGGATTTTTTTCCCAATAAACTGTCAGTCTCGATAATTATTGAGAGTGGATAAATTAAATCTCTTAATCCTTCCTGGTATTCTGCACCCGTGTTGGTGGCACAATCAGGTCACTCCTTATAATAAAAGCCAAGACGAGAAGGAACCCAACAAAAACTTACATCATTCTGTTCCTGGGTTAGATCTACATGAAGGTTCGGAAATTCTTTTCACTTTTTGCGGGCTACTAGCTATAACTACAAGAGTTAACTTCCGAACTATTCTTTTACCTGATCGTTCTGCTGACTGACATGTGAGTCCAGACAGACAAAGAGACAGAAGTCCTGTGAAGAAGAAAGACAGGCAGACGGCTCTGTGGGTGTTGCCCTACTCTGCTTTTCACAAACCACAGTCGAACGAAATTCCACGCAATGACGTCATTACTTTAAAATTTACGTCACACTACTCGTCAAAGACGGCAGAACTTTTTTTTCCCCAAAAACTTGTATTGTTTAAATCAATTGATTAATTAATTAGTAAAGTTTGGAAAGTTGTACGGTTTGGAGACGGGACAGCCTGGTGGTTAGAGCACTGCGCGCGCGATCTGATGGCCCAAGTTCGAATCTGGGTTCGAGCCACCACAGACACACCCGTTTACTGGGATTTTTCCTCTGGAGTTAACATCAGACCTGTCTCCACTCCCCGAAAAGTCCTTCGGATGAGACTATGAACCGAGGTTCCGTGTGCAAACACACGGAGAACATCTTGCAACAACGTTAAAACCTGTTCTGCTTTTCGAAAAAGTAGGCCAATTATAAAAGCGCATGCACAAGTGGGCAGGATTAAAAAAATGTTTAAGCACCTGAGTTGTAATTCCATCATCCCCAAATTAAAAAAGGAAAAAAACCTACATATTCTTAGGCGTCCTATTTAATTACAATGGATGATAAAAGAAGTTCTTAAAAAAAAAAAAACAATAATAAAGATGGCTGCAGACTTGCCACTGACGCCATGTTTCTCTGTTCAAGAAGATCAGAAAAGTTCCTATGCCATGCAGTTCTTTTTTCTCGTCAAGAGTGAAGAAAAGGCAAGGCTGGGAATGGAACCCAGAACCTCAGGGTTTACTTGTTAGGCAGGTGACCAACTGTCTTAACCGTCCTGCCACCTTCCTTCTTTCGTCGCTAGTAATAATGTTTATAACATCTATGTCATAGGCCTACTCTGTTTGCCCACCATTCTATTTCATTTTCTTCTTTTATTTCCAGGATGATGGAACAAGCATTCCTGAGCTTTTATTATTTTTAATTATTTTTAACATCCAGTCCCCGTGTGCTTGGGGATTTCTAAATGTTGTCATATTATGTTCCCACTAGCACACAATGGCCTCCTCTTTCTTAAATGTGGAACAAGTTTTAATGTATGTGCATGCGTTCGCACACTGGACCTAAGTTTATAGCGTCATCCGGAGGACTTTTAGTGGGAGTGGAGTCGGCACTCAAAGAGAAAAAAGACCACCAAAATGTTTCGTCCAGAAAAAAAAAACACACACACGAAGGCAGGAGAAGGGACTGGAAAGGCAGAAAATAAGCAAGAGAGATGACGCTAAGGAAAAATACAGAATGATAGAAAAGGGGAAATTTATAGCAGATGGTTTATGGAAGATTGGGATGCTATTAAGACTGAAAGATGGGGGAGGGGGGGGGGGAAGAGAAGAGGGGGAGACAGAGGCCCAATGTCACACACCCCTTGACTCAGTGCCAACTTTCTCAGTCCTCAGAACTAACACTGATCAAGCTTGTCTTGTGTCTCGTCTTCTACACTGTATGTACTTTATGCCGAAAATGGCCGCTTTGATTCACTGTGAATGGTACAGTCTGCCCATTATTGCATCGTGTGGTTCGTTGCTTTATCGTCTATTTTTTGTTTAACAATCGACTGGCATGTATGCTCTTTGTTCTGACAGGCCCCTCCGCATCTCCCACGGGGAAATGTCAATCTTTTCCGTTTTTACTTGGAGTTGCTGCCACAATGGTGACATAGATCAGTGGTCTCCGAGTAACGTACCTGCCTAAGTGTGCGATGGTTCGATCCCCGTCTGGGCCCCAAACTTTCCCCCCAATCGTCTAGACCGTGAGTGTGGTCTGGATGCTAGTCTTTCGAATGAGACGATATACCGAGAGGTCCCGTGTGTTACACATAATTATCTAGCGCATGTTAAAGAATCCACGGCGACAAGATAGTTAGTTGTCCCTGGCAAAATTCTGTAGAAAAACGCCACTCTGATAGGAAAACAAATCCAGCTGTAGACAGGAAACGAAAAAAAAATATGGGTGGCGCTGCTCTTGTGGCGACAGGCTCTTCCCAGGGAGAACAGCCTGAATTTCACAAAGAGAAATCTGCCGTCATTTAAAGGGGTATAATGAAAGAAATAAAATGATTTTTCTTTTTAATAATAAGAAAAGAATGAAGCAATACTCTGCCTTTGGAAACTCTCAGGAGGTCGTCAGATGTACCGTGACTGACAGAGTAAAGGTTTTTTTTGAATTTATTTATTTATTTATACCACTTTATGTCACAGCAGATATTTTCTCTGCGTGAAATTCAGCCTGCTCTCCCTGGAAGAGCGCGTCGCCACAAGTACAGTGCCTACCCATTATTTATTTTCTTTTTCCTGTCTGCAGGTGTATTTGTTTCCCCTATCAGAGTGTTTTTTTTCTACAAAGTTTTGCCAGGGACAAGCCTCTTGTTGCCGTGGGTTCTTTCACATGCGCTAAATCATGATGTGTAACACACAGGACCTCGGTTTATTGTCTCATCTGAGACCACCACTCATGATCTAATGGATGGAGGAAAAGTGTTGGGCCCAAACGGGATTCAAACCACCGCACACTTTGACCCGGACTTTCCGCTTTCTAGACAGGCGCATTACCTCTAGACAACCGAAACACTTAATAATTTATGAAATGATTATACTTTTAGATGGTATGAAACTGATCTTTGTTTTTGGTAAGTTTCAAATATTTGGGAGCCTATCCTGAAAACAAGACACTTGATTTGTACAGTTTATTTCTGGGTCTTGGAAATATTAGCAAGTGGTTGTGTCTATGCTTGTTATTTTGTTTATACATTTGATGATCTAGGGATGTGCAATAACTAGGCTTTGATCTGTGTAAAAGAGAATTAACTTCGTGCCTTTCTATCCTAAATTGTTCATTTGGGCTATGGGTTAGGATAGTTTCTGAAGTTTATCTCTGATTCAGTATCTTATTTTACCTAAGGAAGTTTAATTCTTTCTTATACAGGGAACATGTTTGTCCTACACTTAAAGAGAATGTATTAATTCAATGTACTCTGTGTGTGGTGTGTGTGTGTGTGTGTGTGTGTGTGTGTGTGTGTGTGTGTGTGTGTGTGTGTGTGTGTGTCTGTGTGTCTGTGTGTGTGTGTGTGTGTGTGGTGTGTGTGTGTGTGTGTGTGTGTGTGTATGTGTGTGTGAGTCAAAGTCAAAATTTTATTTTCAGATGGTACATTGAGTAAGCATCAATTTGCTTTTTTTCATCAAGCCATCTATCTAAAAAAAAAAAAAAAAAAAAAGCAGAGAAAACATTTCACCAACATTAATTAACCAACATGATTTCAACAGCCTTAAAAATACAATGATTATGCCTATAAAAATACAAGCAACAGCACTAACAAAAACAGAAACACACACACACACACACACACACACACACACACACACACACACACACACATACACACACACACACACAAACACAAACACACAAACACCAACACACACACACACACACACACACACACACACACACACACACACACACACAACACACACACTTTCTGTGTGTGTGTGTGTGTGTGTGTGTGTGTGTGTGTGTGTGTGTGTGTGTGTGTGTGTGTGTGTGTGTGTGTGTGTGTGTGTGACTTTTGAGTGGTTTGTGTGTGTGTGTGTGTGTGTGTGTGTGTGTGTGTGTGTGTGTGTGTGTGTGTGTGTGTGTGTGTGTGTGTGTGTGAGTTGGGTTTTTTTTTTCAAAAACGTATGTTTTATGGGACTTATTTTGATGATAGATAGTGGTGGATTGATGTTTTCAGTCATTTAACCTCATCATATTCTAATGTTTGATCTTTGATTATTGCGCCTTTTTTCCCTTTTCTTCATTTTGTTCTTTTTTGTTCTTTTTTTTAATTCAAACCAAAATCATCATTGATTCTTACTTCTTATTTTCGTTTCTGAATGAGTGCCTTTTATAACATTACCTTAATATTGTATCTCTGTCTTATTTCTTACCTGTTGTTGATGTTCTTTCTCCCCTTATATCAAAATCTTTTGTTTTATGAGACTTATTTTGATGATAGATGGTGGTCGATTGATGTTTTCAGTCATCTAACCTCATCATTTTTTCATGTTTGATCTTTAATTATTGCGTCTTTTTTTGTTGTTGTTTTGTTTTGTTTTTGTTTGCTTGTCTTTTTTTTGTTTGATTTTTTTTTATTCAAATCAAAATCATCATTGATTCTTACTTCTTATTTTCGTTTCTGAATGAGTGCCTTTTTATATCATTACCTTAATATTGTATCTCTGTCTATTTCTTACCTGTTGTTTGATACTTGGTATGGTTTCTTGCTCTTGGTAATTGGATCATTATAATTGTTGTTGTTTAGTTGAAGCTATCTTTTTATCTTGATGTTATCCCTGAAAAGGGCGGGGACTGGATGTAAAAAAGCACACGAGTGCTTATCTATTATCCTCGAATAAAAGAATTTTGCCTTGCCTTGCCTTGCCTTGCCTTGCCTTGCCTTGCCTTGCCTTGCCTCTCTCTCTCTCTCTCTCTCTCTCTCTCTCTCTCTCTCTTCTCTCTCTCTCTCTCTCCTCTCTCTCTCTCTCTCCACACACACACACACACACACACACACAGAGTTCGTGCGCTCCTCCACACAGCACGTATGCACGTACGTGCATGCACGCATTTAAAGTTTAAAAAAAAAATCATTTAGTGTCACACAAACAGCTTATATCAGTTACAATGTCACTAAAACCATTATTTAAGACTTAAAGAAAAGAATCAATAAAAAGTCAATAAGTAATTATGTCAGATTATAATATCTGCATACTTCATGTGTGTTGTGTGTGTGCGTGCGTGCGTGCGTGCACACGAGCGCAGCGTGGGCGACCTCCCTTTAGATCTTTCAGCGTGGCAGATGAAACAGAACGGGTTAGTTTTGAAATTCAAATTGAGGGGGGGGGGGGGGGGTAATTGGCGGCCCATGCTTGTTTTCAAACAAAGTGCTGCCTTGCTGTGATTGGTTGCTGAATTTAGGACATGAGTTGGGAATGTGACCCCATTCTGTGATAGAGAAGTTGGCGGCAGTTTGCTAAAGTGTCTGCTCAAGTCTACATGTGGGCATAAAGGTGGTGGTGGTGGGGGGGGGGGGGGTATCAATATAGATAGCATCACTACTTTCTGTAAAATATCTGCTAATTATCTGTTCTATCTCACTCATTGCATCTGCCTTTGTCCAATAGACAAGAGTCTATTGTCTGCCTTCTTGGTCCATTTGCCTACATTTTTTTGCAGAAAGACTTTAAAGGTTACAGTTCTCTCCTAAGCTGAACAGGAATGCACTGGGCCTGACTTGTGAGGTGCTTCACAGCAGCACTACACATGTTTTGCTATGATGACAGACTTTGTTGCTACTGTGTGACCATTCAAAGAACGAAATATGGGGGTCAGGGTGAGGGAAGGGGAGCGGTAAAAATGGGTATAAGTTTGTAGCCGTTTGTGTCTACCATTCTGTGCATGCATATCGTCTATCTGCATGAATGAATGTTCCTACCACTATATATGTTTGCATGTATGAATGAGTTGTGTGTGCATGAATGTCTATCTACATGCGAGTGTGCATGCAGGTATGTGTATCTGTTTGAAATGTAACACTGGACAGTAAGTAAAAATACCAACCATACATACATACATGAAAAACTACTGTCTGATGAACTGCAAGAATGTTTAGATTCAAATAAATACCCAAGCAGCAACGTCTTACCTTCACTACAGGTGTGTCACAAACTTAAATTTCTAGGCGCCCCTGGGTACAGGTGTTTGTTAGGGTGGAAGATGGGGGTGGAGACCTATCCTGCTGCTGCTGTTAATGGTAGCAAGCTACCCTGGAGTGGAAACAGACATGGAAAGGAAAAAAAAAAAGAAGGGGGGATGTCGATTTCGCGTGCTTTTAGATAGGTTTATATGCTCAGAGAAGATACACGAAAAAGATTTTATATGAAGCAGCAGTTGTGTGTTAGTAGTGGGACTTTATGATTGGTTGTTATTTCAGTACAACTGCCACAATTACTCCCAGCACTTCCCGTTTAAAAAAAAAAAAAAAGCCCCTACAGCTAGACCAGAAATTTTCTCTCTCTCTCTCTCTCTCTCTCTCTCTCTCTCTCTCTCTCTCTCTCTCTCTCTCTCTCTCTCTTTCTCGATGTAACCAAAAATAAATAACACTGATGTGAACTAGGCCCTTCTGTGCGCCTTGTGGCAGGAACCCTGCACTTTGCTGTGGTGCATCATATGGCTGTATATTGTCATTATTCTTGCGCGCAGAGCAGGATTTTGGTGGCGTACTCTTACCAGCTTTCCTTCCGACAAACACGCTTTTTTAGCTCTTGGGCGCTGTGTCGTCGCCACAAATCGGGCGCCACGCATATCCAAGGTGGTCGGGGACAGTGTATGCATACAGTGCCATATTGTCTTGGTGCCCTGGGATCTTTTACCGTGCAAAAGTCGGGGTCGGCCGGGGCCGAAAACGGCACTTTGAGATGCCATCTTGGCGCAAATCAGCACTTTTACCGGGAGGGGGGTGGGTATGTATGCAGGCACGCGCGCGCGCGCTGGTGTTTGTCAGTGTGTTGCTTTGTGTGCGAGCATGTGGCGGAGACCCTGCACTTTGCTGTGGTGCATCATATGGCTGTATATTGTCATTATTCTTGCGCACAGAGCAGGATTTTGGTGGCGTACTCTTACCAGCTTTCCTTCCGACAAACACGCTTTCTTAGCTCTTGGGCGCTGTGTCGTCGCCACAAATCGGGCGCCACGCATATCCAAGGTGGTCGGGGACAGTGTATGCATACAGTGCCATATTGTCTTGGTGCCCTGGGATCTTTTACCGTGCAAAAGTCGGGGTCGGCCGGGGCCGAAAACGGCACTTTGGGTGCCATCTTGGCGCAAATCGGCACTTTTACCGGGAGGGGGGTGGGTATGTATGCGGGCACGCACGCGCGCGCTGGTGTTTGTCAGTGTGTTGCTTTGTGTGCGCATATGTGGCGGAGACCCTGCACTTTGCTGTGGTGCATCATATGGCTGTATATTGTCATTATTCTTGCGCGCCTGAGCAGGATTTTGGTGGCGTACTCTTCCCAGTTTTCCTTCCTACAAACACGCTTTCTTAGCTCTTGGGCGCTGTGTCGTCGCCACAAATCGGGCGCCACGCATATCCAAGGTGGTCGGGGACAGTGTATGCATACAGTGCCATATTGTCTTGGTGCCCAGGGATCTTTTACCGTGCAAAAGTCGGGGTCGGCCGGGGCCGAAAACGGCACTTTGAGATGCCAT
>CM060345.1:37123731-37148731 GCA_030674155.1 Stramonita haemastoma
AGAGAAGAGAGAGAGAAGAGGAGGAGAGAGAGAGAGGAGAGAGGGGAGAGAGAGAGAGAGAAAAGGAGAGAGAGAGAGAGGAGAGAGAGAGATTGAGATTGGATTTGATATGTTTTGATTTAATTTCTTCTTTTATATCGAGGATAATGGAATAAGCACTCTATGCTTTTTTCATCCAGTCCCTGTGTGTATGCAGTTTTGTAAATGCCATCTGTTCCCACCGGCACATGATGGTCTACTCTCACGAAAGCGGAACAGGATTTAATGTGTGCGCAAGCTGTTCTGCGTGCATTCGCACACGGGGCCTCGGTTTTAAAGTCTCATCCGAAGGACTTTTGGGGAGAGTGGATTCAGCACTGATGTTAACTCCAGGAGAAAAATCTCCTCGATGGGACTCGATCCGGGTCGTCAAATTGTCAGCGCAATGTTCTGACCACTAGGCTATCCCTCCCCCCAGAGAGAGGCAAAGAGAGACACAGAGAGACACAGAGATAGACAAACAGAGAAACAGAGAGACACAGACAGGGACACAAGCAGAGACAGAGACAGAGAGAGTGAAATGGTTTAATTACACGTCAGCCTTGGGACACCTACAATATAAAAAAGAAAATAGTAAAATATATCTGATACACCAGCATCTATCTGAATTCTACAATCACTGGATAACTTGACTTTTTATATCGAGAATACTGGTTTAATCACTCGTGAGCTTTTTTCACATCCGGTTCCTGTGTGTGTGCAGTTTTGTAAATCTTGTCTGTCTCCACCAGCACACAATGGCCTACTCTTACGAAAAGCGTAACAGGATTTAACGTGTGCCCAAGATGCTCTGCGTGCGTTCAAAACACGGGCCTCAGTTTATAGTCTCATCGGAAGGACTTTCGGGGTAGTAGAGTTGGCACTGATGTTAACTCCAGGAGAAAAATCCCCTCCAACGGGAAGCGATGCCATCTCAATGTTCTGAAACTGGCTATCCTGTCCCACTTATGTTCATATAATCTCATACTCACTACAGTTAAAATCCTCAACCATAATTTACATTAAAATGTTCACTTTTACTCTTGGCTACTAATCAAATTCAGAAACATCAACATAAAAATAGCGGGATAAGGAAAACATAATTATGTTATGCCACGAATTCTTGAAAATACGCGATATAAACAAAGGTGAACATGCTCTAACAAACAGACAGACATAGAGACAGATCAACCAACTGACTGACTGACAGACAGACAGGCAAACAGTCAGAAAGAGAGAGAGAGAGAGAGAGGAGATGAGAGAGAGAGAGAGAGAGAGAGGAGAGAGAGAGAGGAGAGAGAGGAGAGAGAGGAGAGAGAGAGAGGAGAGAGAGAGAGAGACAGACAGACAGACAGACAGACAGACAGACAGACAGACAGACAGACAGACAGGACAGACAGACAGACAGACAGACAGACAGAGAGAGAGAGGAGAGAGAGGAGAGAGAGAGAGAGAGAGAGAGAGAGAGGAGAGGAGAGAGGAGAGAGGGGAGAGGAGAGGAGAGAGAGAGAGAGAGAGGAAGAGCAGAGGACAGAGACAGAGAAGAGACAGAGAGAGAGACAGAGAGAGAGAGGAGAGAGAGAGAGAGAGAGAGGAGGAGAGAGAGAGAGAGAGAGAGATAGAGACAGAGACAGAGAAAGAGAGAGAGAGAGGAGAAGAGGAAGAGGAGAGAGGAGAGGAGAAGAGAGAGACAGAGGAGAGAGAGAGAAGGAGAGAGAGAGAGAGAGAGAGAGAGAGGAGAGAAGAGGAGGGGAGAGAGAGAGAGGAGAGAGAGAGGAGGAGGAGAGAGGAGAGAGAGAGAGAGAATGAGAGGAGATGGAGGAGAGAGGAGAGAGGGATTGGTGGTTTATATGTTTTGATTTAATTTCTTCTTTTATATCGAGGATAATGGAATAAGCACTCCTATGCTTTTTTCATCCAGTCCTGTGTGTATGCAGTTTTGTAAATGCCATCTGTTCCCACCGGCACATGATGGCTACTCTTACGAAAAGCGGAACAGGATTTAATGTGTGCGCAAGCTGTTCTGCGTGCATTCGCACACGGGGCCTCGGTTTAAAGTCTCATCCGAAGGACTTTTGGGGAGAGTGGATTCAGCACTGATGTTAACTCCAGGAGAAAAATCTCCTCGATGGGACTCGAATCCGGGTCGTCAAATTGTCAGCGCAATGTTCTGACCACTAGGCTATCCCTCCCCCCAGAGAGAGGCAAAGAGAGACACAGAGAGACACAGAGATAGACAAACAGAGAAACAGAGAGACACAGACAGGGACACAAGCAGAGACAGAGACAGAGAGAGTGAAATGGTTTAATTACACGTCAGCCTTGGGACACCTACAATATAAAAAAGAAAATAGTAAAATATATCTGATACACCAGCATCTATCTGAATTCTACAATCACTGGATAACTTGACTTTTTATATCGAGAATACTGGTTTAATCACTCGTGAGCTTTTTTCACATCCGGTTCCTGTGTGTGTGCAGTTTTGTAAATCTTGTCTGTCTCCACCAGCACACAATGGCCTACTCTTACGAAAAGCGTAACAGGATTTAACGTGTGCCCAAGATGCTCTGCGTGCGTTCGAACACGGGCCTCAGTTTATAGTCTCATCGGAAGGACTTTCGGGGTAGTAGAGTTGGCACTGATGTTAACTCCAGGAGAAAAATCCCCTCCAACGGGAAGCGATGCCATCTCAATGTTCTGAAAACTGGCTATCCTGTCCCACTTATGTTCATATAATCTCATACTCACTACAGTTGAAATCCTCAACCATAATTTACATTAAAATGTTCACTTTTACTCTTGGCTACTAATCAAATTCAGAAACATCAATATAAAATAGCGGGATAAGGAAAACATAATTATGTTATGCCACGAATTCTTGAAAATACGCGATATAAACAAAGGTGAACATGCTCTAACAAACAGACAGACATAGAGACAGATCAACCAACTGACTGACTGACAGACAGACAGGCAAACAGTCAGAAAGAGAGAGAGGAGAGAGAGAGAGAGGAGAGAGTGAGAGAGGAGAGAGAGAGAGAGAGAGAGAGAGAGAGAGAGAGAGGAGAGAGAGAGAGAGAGAGAGAGAGAGAGAGAGAGAGAGAGAGAGAGAGAGAGAGAGGAGAGAGAGAGAGGAGAGAGAGAGAGAGAGAGAGAGAGAGAGAGAGAGGAGAGAGAGGAGAGAGAGAGAGAAGAGAGAGAGAGAGAGAGAGAGAGAAGAGAGAGAGAGAGAGAGAGAGAGAGAGAGAGAGAGAGAAGAGAGAGAGAGAGAGAGAAGAAAAGAGAGACAGAGAGACAGACAGACAGAAGACAGACAGACAGAGACAGAGACAGACAGAAGACAGACGAGACGAGAGAGAGAGAGAGAAGAGAGAGAGAGAGAGAGAGAGAGAGAGAGAGAGAAGAGAAGAGAGAGAGAAGAGACAGAGAGAGAGAAGAGAAGAGAGACGAGGACAGAGACAGAAGAGACAGACAGAGAAGACAGAGACAGAGACAGAGACAGACAGAGACAGAACAAGACAGAGCAGACGAGACAGAGACAGAGACAGACAGAGACAGAGACAGAGAGACAAAGAGACAGAGACAGAGACAAAGAGACAGAGACAAGAGACCGAGAGACAAAGAGACAGAGAGAGAGACAGAATGATGTTTAGATATTACCTCATCCATTTTTGATGTGCAGTACTTTGCCAGGAAGTGACAGTGACAGACAGACTGTTTTGTTCTCTCTCGCCACACTTTGTGAACTTTGCTTTGGAAATCTCAACAGGATGACAGTGACACAAAGTTTGCACCAAGAATTGAATGCAATAAAGATTATCAGTGATATGAAAGTGCACCAAGTATTGAAGGCAATGCAGGATATCAGTGATACGAAAAAGCACCAACTTTCAAATCAAATATAGACTGACACTGATATGAAGAAGGCCAACTTTGAAATGAATACAGGATTGGTTTTTACAAGTGGTCAAGCTACTGCTTGAGCAGAATTCATGTTTTTCTTTCAAGGAAAAATAAATGGAAATAAATTGCACATTGTTTGTTTTTTAGTGTTTAGCTCCCTGCCTCCCCCTCCCCCCCTCTCTCTCTCCTCCCCCCCTCTCTCTCTCTCTCTCTCATGCGTGTGTGTGTGTGTGTGTGTGTGTGTGTGTGTGTGTGTGTGTGTGTGTGTGTGTGTGTGTGTGTGTGTGTGTGTGTGTGTGTGTGTGTGTGTGTGTGTGAGTTGGGGCTTTTTTGTTCAAAAACTTATGTTTATGGGACTTATTTTGATGATAGATGGTAGTGGATTGATGTCTTCAGTCATTTAACCTCATCATTATCTCATGTTTGCTCTTTAATTATTGCGCCTTTTTTTTTGGGGGGGGGGGGCTTTGATTGTTTTTTTTTTTTTTTTTTAATTCAAATCAAAATCTTCATTGATTCTTACTTCATATTTTCGTTTCTGAATGAGTGCCTTTTTATAACATTACCTTAATATTGCATCTCTGTCTTATTTCTTACCTGTTGTTGTTGTTCTTTCCCACCTTTTATCAAAATCTTATGTTTTAAGGGACTTATTTTGATGATAGATGGTGGTGGATTGATGTTTTGAGTCATCTAAACTCATCATATTGTCATGTTTGATTTTTAATTATTGCACCTTTTTTGTTTTGTCTCGTTTTGTTTTGTTTTGCTGGGGTTTTTGTTTTGTTTTGAATGCTTGTTTGTTTGTTTTTTATTCAAATCAAAATCATCATTTATCCTTACTTCTTTTTTTTGTTTCTGAAAGAGTGCCTTTTTTTTTAACATTACCTTAATATTGTATCTCTGTCTATTTCTTACCTGTTGTTCAATACTTGGTAAGGTTTTTCGCTCTTGGTAATTGGATCATCATAATTGTTCTTGTTTAGTTGAGGCTACCTTTTTATCTTGATGTTATCCTTGAAAAGGGTGGGGACTGGATGTAAAAAAGCACATGAGTGCCTATCTATTATCCTCGAATAAAAGAATTTTGCCTTGCCTTGCCTTGCTTTGCCTTGCCTTGCCTTGCCTTGCCTTGCCTTGCCTTCTCTCTCTCTCTCTCTCTCTCTCTCTCTCTCTCTCTCTCTCTCTCTCTTCTCTCTCTCTCTCTCTCTCTCTCTCTCTCTCTCTCTCTCTCTCTCTCTCTCTCTCTCTCTCTCTCTAGCAATTTGACAACCGGGGGTTGAGGCCTGTGGAGGAGATTTTTCTCCTGGAGTTAACATCAGTGCAGAGTCCAATCTCCCAAAAGTCCTTCGGATGAGACTTTAAACGAGGCCGCACAGAACAACTTGCACACACGTTAAATCCTGGTCCGCTTTTCGTAAGAGAAGGCCATCGTGTGCTGGTGGGAACAGATGACATTTACAAAACTGCATACACACGGGGACTGGATGTAAAAAAGCACAAGAGTGCTTATTCCATTATCCTCGATATAAAAGAATAAATCAAATCTCTTCTCTCCCTCTCTCTCTCTCTCTCTCCTTCTCTCTCTCTCTCTCTCTCTCTCTCTCTCTCTCTCTCTCTTCTCTCTCTCTCTCTCTCTCTCTCTCTTCTCTCTCTCTCTCTCTCTCTTTGTTTCACTTTGCTTTGCTGTGTTTTGCTTTGTTTTTTTGTTCCTGTTCCTAATCAGTTCAAGGGTGGATGAAAGAATTATGGGAATACTTCTCTGTTTCCTTTGAAAAATAAAGTAGAAGTAAAGAGAGTAGAGAGAAGAAAGAAATATAAGAAGACAGACAGATAGACACATATGAAATGAAGAAGAAGAAGAAATTAAGAAAGGAAAGAAAGAAAGAAAGAAAGAAAGAAAGAAGAAAGAAGAAAGAAAGAAGAAAGAAAGAAAGAAAGAAAGAAGAAAAGAAAGAGAAAGAAAAGAAAAGAAGAAAGAAGAGAAAGAAGAAAGAAAAGAAAAAAGATAGAAAGAAAGAAGAAAGAAAAGAAAGAAAAGATAGAAAGAAAAAGCAAGTTCCATAGAATGCCTCTGCATACGAATTCATAAATGATGCTGATGAATGTAATTGATTGCTTAAAAAAAAAATGTGATTGCAGCTGTTTTAATCATCACGACTTTGTTTCATTGAAAAAGTTGTAGAGATTGTGAAAACAAAACTAAAGTTATAAAATGCATGTTTCATCTTCTCCACATTATTGATCACACCCTTAAAAATACCAGCGCACACACACACACACACACACACACACACACACACACACACACACACACACACACACACACACACACACACACACACACTCACACACACAGTGGTTCATAAGAAGCAATCAAACAAACATACAGACTTTACACAACAAAGTGCACAATGAAGTTCAGCGAAAATGAGTTCACAGCAGCTGTTTATTGAATAAAACTGATTTTTACATTCACCCACATAAAACCCAACCATAAAAACCATTACAAAGAACTAACAAGAGAATAATGTTAAAAATAACAGCAGTCAGCATTCATCCTCAGTATTATCATGACTACCCCACCACAGTACATTCAGCACCCCAGCCACACTGTGTCATCTTCATCGTTTTCATCATCATTGTTTCTATTGATTATAACTGTATTTACGTCTGATTGCAAACACATTATCTTCTGGTGACTTTTGTTTGAAAATGAAGATGTCACAGTTGTCTGATCACTAGTTTAATGGTCTAACCACTTTGCCTGTCTGCTCCCATGAAACATGTATGTACATAGACACATTTATTCATGGACCATACATTCATTTCCCTCTTCTATGAAACATGTATGTGCATAGACACATTTATTCATGGATCACACATTCATTTCTCCATACCATTAAACATGTATGTACATAGACACATTTATTCATGGATCATATGTTTAATTCATCTTTGCAAACACTGAACATAATTATCAAAAGGAAACTTGAAAAAAATGACCAGAGTCTTAACATTTTTCATTAATTTAACTTTAAATTTAAAATTCTAAAGATAATAAAAAAAATTGTTACAAGAAAAGTATGGGTTTCAATGAGGACACTACAAAAAATGACACACATCAGAACAATTAAACATATTACATTAGACCTAAAGCTATTGAACTACAAAAGCTGACTACATCATATCTATCTGAACTGTTCATGTTATGTCTCCTGCATAAATCATTGTAACTTATTTCAGGTAGGCCTTGCCCAGCTGTCATTTGACAACGATGAAGATTTTATAGTAGACTTTTTACACTGCTTGTTTAGCTATTGAATGATGCATATCTGTATCATCAGTAACAGAAAAAAGATACGTGTTTATTTTAATTTCCTGTGCCACATTATTTTCAAGAGTCAATGAAGAGATAAATAAATGTGAGATCTCCCCATCCTTACTCTTGCAATGACAGACACAGTCACAAAGTGTTTTGGTGTAAAGATCTGTAGATCTGTAGTAAAAAAGTGGAAGTAGTAGCAAAGTTATTATATGATGCCAAACCACTACTACTACTACTACTACTACTACTACTACTACTACTACTACTACTACTACTACTACTGCTGCTGCTGCTGCTGCTACTGCTACTACTACTACTACTACTACTACTACTACTACTACTACTACAATTGCTATAACTACCACCACCACCACCACCACACCACCACCACCACCACCACCACCAAGTATTGAATGCAATACAGGATAACCCTAATACGAAGAAACTCCAAGTATTGAATGCAATACAGGATAACCCTAATACGAAGAAACTCCAAGTATTGAATGCAATACAGGATATCAGAGACACGAAGATGCACCAACTTTCAAATCAAATGCAGATTGACACTGGTATGAAAAAGCACCGACTTTTGAATGGAGTACAGTATGGGTGTGATTCAAGTAGTCAAGTTACATGCTTGAGTACATTTCATCTTTTCTTTCAAGGAAAATAAATGGAAATAAAACTGCAGTGGTTTGGTGTTATAGTGTTTAGTTTTCCTGCCTCTGTCTGTCTGTCTGTCTGTCTGTCTGTCTGTCTGTCTGTCTGTCTGTCTGTCTGTCTGTCTGTCTGTCTTTCCCTCTCTCTGTTTCGTTTTGTTTAGATTTGTTTTTGTTTCTTTTTTGTTTTTTTGTTTTATTTTGGTTTTTCTTTGCTATTCCCTAATCAGGGCAAGGGCAGGATGAAAAAAAAAGTATGCGAATACTTCCTCTGTTACCTTTGAAAAAATAAAGTTTGTTCATTCATTCCTTCATTCCTTCACAAACACATCCATCAAGCATTCTGTGCCTGAAGAGGACTGAGTACTGCCATGTTCAAATGCCTTAGAGACATAGCCTGAAAAATTGAGTAGAGTGCTTGCTGACTTATCAAGGAGCTAAGGGGGAAGAAGAAGAATGAGAGAAAGAAACAAAGAAACAAACAAAGAAAGACAGACAGAAAGAAAGAAAGACGAAAAGAAAGAAAGGAAGGAAGGAAGGAAGAAAGGAAGGAAGGAAGGAAAGAAGAAAGAAAAAGAGAAAGAATGAGAGACAGACAGACAGACAGACCGAAAAAGAAAGAAAGAAAGAAAAGAAAGAAAGAAAGAAAGTTAGAAAGAAAGAAGGAAAGAAAAGAAAGAAAGAAAAGAAAGAAAGAAGAAAGAAAGAGAAAGAAAGAAAGAAAGAAAGAAAGAAAAGAAAGAAAGAAAGGAAAGAAAAAAGAAACGAAAAGAAACGAAAAGAAAAATAAAAAAAAAAGAAAGAAAGAACGAAAGAAAGAAACGAAAGAAAGAAAAAAGAAAGAAGAGAAAGACAGACAGAGAGAATAAAAAAAGACAAACGGACACAAAGGAAGAACAAATCAGAAAGAAACAAATGAAAGAGACAATAAAGACAGACAGACGACGGACAGACTGACAGAGAGACAGACAGGTAGACAGCCAGACAGACAGGCATATGGAAAGAAAGAAAGAAAGACAGTAAGAATGCCTCTGTATACGAATTAATAAATGTTGCTTGTTGATATTACTGATTGCTAAAAATAATTTTAACTGTAGCGATGTAAATCATCACAGAATCTGTTTTATTGTGATGTGAATAAGTCGTAATGATTGTGAAAAGCAGTTTTCAAGCTATGGAATGCATCTTTCAGCTTTTCAATATTATTGATCACATGCTTACACACACACACACACACACACACACACACACACACACACACACACACACACACACACACACACACACACACACGTGCACACATATACGCATACACGCATACACACACACGCACGCACGCACGCACGTACGCACATACAATAAATCTCAGCTAAAATGATTTGACAGCAGCTGTTTATTGAATAAAACCATTTATTACAGTCACCCACATAAAACAGAATCATAAAAAAAACATTACAAAGAATGGAAAAGAAAATAATGTTAGAAATAACAGCAGTCAGTATTCACCCTCAGTATTATCATGACTACCCCCACAACAATAATTCAACACCCCCCCCCCATACCGTGTTATCTTCATCGTTATCATCATCACTGTTTCTATTGATTATTACTGTATTGGCATTTGATTGAAAAGACATACCTTCTGGTGAGGTTTTTAAAATATTTTTTTTTATCAAAAATGGAGATGTCAGAGATGTCTGATCAGTTTAATGGCCTAACCACACGGCCTGCCTGCTCCCATTAAACATGTATGTACATAGACACATGCATTCATGGATCATACATTCACTTCTCCATACCATTAAGCATATAAAAAATAAACACACTTATTCAGGATCTCCATACCATGAAACATGTATATACATAGACATATTTATTCATGGATCATACGTTTAGTTCACCTTTGCAAAATCTGAGCATAGTTTTTAAAAGGAAACTTTATAAATGTATATAGTCTCAATATGGTACATTAATTTAACTTTAAAGTAAAAGATCCAAAGATAAATAAAAAAAGTTGTTGTAAGAAAACCTACGGATTTGAAATATAATATTACAAAAACTGACACACATCAGAACGATTAAAAATATTATACTACACCTAAAGCTATTGAACTACAAATGCTGAATACATCATGATATCTATCTTACCTGTTCATGTTATTTCTCCTGTATTAATCATTGTAATATTTTTCAGGTAGGTCTTGCCCAGCAGTCTTTTGAGAACCATGTAGATGTCATAGTAGATTTTGAACACTGGTTTCTTTTAAACTATTGAATAATGATTATCTGTATCATCAGTAACAAAAAAAAATATTACGTGTTTATTTCGATTTCCTGCGACACATTATTTTCATGAGACAAATAAGAAATAAATAAATGTAAGATCTCCCCACCATTACTCTTGCAATAACATACACAGTCACGAAGCGCTTTGGTGTAAAGATCTGAAGACCTATAGAATAGTAGTGCTGGTAGCATTGATATTACTACATAATGATCAATCATCTACTACTTACTACTACTACTACTACTACTACTACTACTACTACTACTACTACTACTATACTACCACCACCACCTCCACCGCCATCACCACCACCACCACCACTACCACCATCACCACTACTATACTACTACTACTACTACTACTACTACTACTACTACTACTACTACTACTACTACTACTGCTACTGCTACTACTACTACTACTACTACTACCACTACCACTACCACTACCACTACTACTACTACTACTACTACTACTGCTACTGCTGCTGCTGCTGCTACTACTTTTATTAATATTATTATTATTATTATTATTATTATTATTATTATTATTATTATTATTATTATTATTATTAATAATAATAATAATAATAATAATAATAATAATAATAATAATAATAATAATAATAATAATATCATCATTATTATTATTATTATTATTATTATTATTATTATTATTATTATTATTATTATTATTAGTTGTTGTTGTTGTTGTTGTTGTTGTTGTTATAAATATTATTATTATTATTATTATTATTATTATTATTATTATTATTATTATTATTATTATTATTATTATTATTATTATCATTATCATTATCATTATCATCATCATCATCATCATCATCATCATCATCATCATCATCATCATCATTATTATTATCATCATCATCATCATCATCATCATCATCATCATCATCATCATCATCATCATCATCATCTTTCATCATCATAACTACTACTACTACTACTACTACTACTACTACTACTACTACTACTACTACTACTACTACTACTACTACTACTACTACTACTGCTGCTGCTGCTGCTGCTGCTGCTGCTGCTGCTACTACTACTACTACTACTACTACTGTGTTCAGGATGGCATATTCAGTACACTGTGAACTATGACCTTTGTTGATTGTTATCATCAGCACCGTGTTTACACCGTGTTTATCACCAGACTTCTGGGCTTTTTGGTATAGTTCGATGTGTTTACTTAATTCATCTTTCTGTAATAATTGTTCCCCACACAATGTGCACATGTGGACGTTTCTCCTGTGTGGGTCAGCAAGTGCGTTTCTAAGTCATCTTGCCGTGTACATTGTTTTGCACACACTGTACATTGATATGGCTTTTTTCAGTGTGGGTTTGCAAGTGACGTTTTAAGTGATCTTTCCGTGAATATTGTTTCCCACAGACTTTACATTGAAATGGCTTCTCTCCCGTGTGGGTTCGCATGTGTGTTTGTAAATTACTTGTCTGTGAAAACTGTTTCCCACAGACTTTACAGTCATATGGCTTTTCTCCTGTGTGGATCCGCAAGTGTGTTTGCAAGTTGCCTGACCCTGTAAACTGTTTCCCACACACCTGGCATTTATATGGCTTTTCACCTGTGTGGATCCGCATGTGCCTTTGCATTTTAGATGGCCCGGAAAATTCTTTGTCACAGACCTTGCATGCATAGGTCTTTTTTCCTGAGTGGGTTTTCATGTGCCTTTTAAGGAGATCTGGCTGTGAGAGCCCTATCTCTGCTGTTGGTGGTGATTTTGTACGGACTTTGTAGTTTTGAAGAATTGCGCCTGTTTGGACCAGAGTATGCTGCACAAGGTTGTGACATGTGTTACTGCTGTTCTCAACAATATCATGGCTGCTTTCATCTGTGTCATGGATGTCACCTGTGGCAGTGGTGGAAATAGGATCAATTGTGTCAGAGTCATTTCCTTTTGCTTCACTTGAGTTTGCAGAAAAGTAACTGTGCCCCTCAGTTGATTGCTGGCTGTTTTGTAATGTCTTTGCTGTATGATATGTATGAGTATAGATGTCCTGGGTTGTATCCTCCTGTCTTCCATCTGTATCAATTTTGTTAACAGCTATCTTCTTACAGTCTGATGTTGTAGTAGCATGGTCTCCTTTAGCATCAATGTTCACATCAACTAGGGCACTGCTGTGATGTCTTGCACCATTCTGGTCCCTGGTGACAGTAATGCTGTTAGCGTGTTTCCCAATTGTGTCCTTTAGAGTACTGACTGTGGAGGCATCAGTACAACTTTGCTGTTGACGGTTTCTGTTGATCAAACCATGAATACCAGGCTTTGTCTGTAAAATAGCAAAAATAGGAAATTATTTCAGTCTCTGTATGTTGTGCATGCTGTGTAACTGTGTGCGTTCATTCATTACAGTGTATTTTGATTTAGGATTATATAGGTATGTAAATATATAGAGAACATTAAGCACACAGCTCAATGATGGTCATAAAAACTAAGACAGTCAAGATACCATTATTTTAAAAGCCAAAAGGAGGCATCAGTGCACCCAATTCATCAATAAAACAACGTACCAAACAAAATATCACAGACCCCAGCCAGCAGTTAAGCAAGCAAGTAGCTGCCTAAGCCACTCACCAGACAGGGGCAGTGTATAAAACTTGGACTTGAAAATGAATCCAGAAACAAGCTGCAGGACTTCACATACAAGATTGTTGTCAGCATTGAAGTAGCTTGAAATCTTAACAGGGAAGGAGGGTAAGTTCAGCTTTATGACTGATATGAGCATATTTAAAGAGTTGAAAGATCATAATTGTAGAGTTGATCAGCCAATTAGTTTTAGAAGAACATAAGCTGGACATAGGGTTACAGTTTGAAAATTCTATCATAAACGTTCATTCAGGAAATAATTATATCAACAGTGATTGCCAAAGCCTCAGGAAATGATCAATGGAGAATTACTCACAAGAGGCACAGTTGAAGGAACTTTAGAAATTAAATGCGTCTGTTTTTAGCGACAGAGGTTTCTCTGTACATTTTTTTTGCTGCCTCATCTTCCATGATGTTCTTATCACTGCTGTTCCCACGCTGCTTGTTTTAATCTCCCCGCCACAGGCATACCATACGTTCGCTATGTCTCATCCTCCGGATCAGAAGTCCACTGGGACCTCATCAATTTTAGGTTGCCATAGGGCCACCAGCCAGAGGGACCCTGCAGGGATGCGGGTTACTGGTGGTGTACAGTGGTGCCTGTTCTGAACTTACATACACAGGACACCACCTACTAAGTCCCCTACTAACGATAGTATTAGCTCAGTCGCGCGCCATACTAAGTGAGATGCCCTCCCGAGGTGGCGACCGCCACAACCTCCTTCAAACGACACCCCCGCCCCCCTCGAACCTCCAACCCCAGGGGCTTTGACACAAACTCACCATAGGTACAGAAGGGTATGCGGAAACCAAACCTGAGGTCACCATGAGACCAGAGCAACCGGGGCCACGGAATCAGAAACAACTTTTTCATTGCATGGTGTTTGATTAGAATGATGATGACAATTACAATGCTGCTGCTATGGAAGTGCATGTGCTTTGAGACTACTTGACAGGGCTGTACTCTTCGCTTACTATTACGATATACCCTGGCGTCGACCCGTCCCGAGAGTGCAGTGCTGGTCAGGAAATTTAAGCAACACTCTCAAACTTGCATTGGTAAAGTGGATGAAGCTTGACTGTGGGGTCTCAGTCTTCCCATTGAGCCAACAGCACTCTCACTCCGGGTAGGACTTCAGCGGAGCTGATAAATCTTTATGACTCTAATAGCAATCAAACCCACGATCTTCCAGTCCGGAATCCAAGGTGCTAACCACTGCTTAATGGCAGCTGTTTTTTTTCTGTACTTTTTAACACAATGATATTCTTTACACTGGCTTTGTTCCTAATTTGCTTTAATGAAATAATGAATCCCTGTACTCATCTCATTTAATGCTTAATTCAGTTTCGATATTATTAAAGGATAAATACACATGGAGACGGGATAGCTCAGTGGTCATTGCGCTAGCTTCCCCCCAGCCAGTGTTAAGCAGCGTCCAGTGTGGTTGTTAATTGGATATTGCACGCCTTGGCTACAGTACATTTCCCCCAGTTTACTCAGCTGTAAATAAGTACCTGTCCTCTTTAGGGTCAGGGAGTGTAAAGCAGCGAGAAGATGGGCACCGCCCTCAACATGCTGCTCCTTAGAGAAGCTGAGGTCTCAGACACCTTGTTCCCCTACAACCACAAAAATTATGGGACACCTTTGCCTTTTTTTAAAAATAGACATGTTTAAAACTAAGCACAGAAATACAAAGTTTTTTTTTTTAAATCCATTTTTTAAAGAAATATATAAAATAGCTGTCCTTGCCTTTGTGTACTTTAAGAAATTTGATGTTTCTTTATCACCTAGCCTGCAAGTCTGTTTATTTTGCATGTCTGTATGTTTCTCTGTACGTCTTTCTGATTGTCCGTCTGTTTGCCTGTCTGGTAGTTTTCCTGCCACCCAAACCGTAACTGCAGAGAGATTTTTGAAATTTCTCATGTAACTGTACATTCACCCAATAAAAAGTGCTTATTTCTTTATTACTTATGATATTGGTCTACTTACACCAGTGCTGTCGGCAGTTGGACCAGAGACGATTTTGGCTGTTCCAGGAAAGTCCTGGAAAATGTTGTGGTTCTTCTCAACTTCGCCATTGTCCCTGTTCTGTGACACATCTTGTGTTGTTTTGTTGCTGTTCAGATGTAGAAGGTTTCTGATGAGGAAGCTTTGACTTGCAGAAGCCATCTGCAGAGGTATAGCCCCATGCATGTTAAACAGTGCTATTGATTATGCATTTTTATTATAGTATGTTCGACACTCACTGTCAGAATTAAACCTACACTTATTAAACACACATCAAACCCCCGGTGGAGACCTCATAACCCTTAAACTGCTTCATCATTTATTTTCAGGTTAAGACAGGCTTAAAGATAATTCACAAATTGAAAGGTTTCCAGCCAGGATTGACTTGTATCACTAGGTGATACTGTTGGTTGTCACACTCTTAGGCAACAGTCGGCGAAGGATATTTCGTAGCAGTGATGGATAGAAATATGTCATTTAAACCTCAATAATAGCAATGCACTTAGGCATATAGTAGCAATAGTTGACATTTAACAACGTGTGTAATGTTATGGAGACATGATTGTTCATATTCTTTATAAAAAAAATCAAAACGATACACTTTAATATTGAGTATAATAGTTGGCATTTAATATAATGATATGGAGATATGGTTCTTCATATTCTGGTGTAAAACAAATAGATATGAAAGACTGTAGTTCCTCTTGAAATTGATATTTAAAATTACAGCCATACCACTAAGCAGACAGACAAGTTTGGAACAATTTCTCAAGAAAATGTGTCTGTCTTTTTGTGTATATCTCCTACTTTGTTTCTCTATTCTTTACCTTGCCACTCCCTCTCTCAGCCTGTCTGTCTGTCTGTCTGTCTGTCTGTCTGTCTGTCTGTCTGTCTGTCTGTCTGTCTGTCTGTCTGTCTATCTATCTATCTATCTATCTCTTTTGTGTTGAGAGTCTGACATTTCTATTGAGATTTTTTCACTAGTACTGATATTGTTCGTGAATATAAAAAATATTTATTTACTAATTGCTTGTTTCTGATAATGGTCTACTTACCCTAGTGCTGTGGTCACCTGTACTGTCCCTAGTCTCAGATGGGCATGGAATATTTCCAGAAGTGTCACAGATCTCCATAGTTCTGGTAGTGTCTGTATTTGTAGTACAGTTGTTTCCATGTTCTTTGGAGATGTCCTCATCTGTTCCAGATATATTTCTGGCTGTTTCTGGATTGTCCGGGCAAGTGTCCTTTTTTTTCTCATCTTCACCACGGTTATCTTCTGCTGTGTCACTGTCTTGTAACTTATCGTCTGTGGATTCTGAGCTGTTCAGGCCTAGAAGGTTTTTGATGAGGAAGTTTCGACTTGCAGGAGTCATCTATAGTGGTATAAGACACATGCTATTCTTTTATAAGCATCCCAGATGAAAGGAAAAGCTACTTCAAATAATGGAAAATAATGTGTTATTGTTCTTAAGGCTAGGATTAAACTGCAATGTTTGAAGTAAAAACGAAGTATCACTTATTTAAAGAAAAACATTTTAAAAGTAGATAAGGGTGTGATGAGCATTTCTTTTCATGTGTGTTAAGGACCCTCTGTCAGTCCCTGAAGGCCATGATCCATTTCTAAAGGAGATAGTGGTGTGGTGGAAAAGGGCATGAGACATGAAAGAGGCTGACCCTTGAAATACATGACATCGAGGTGATGACCTCAAAGAGAAACAGAGGCAGACCAGCAGCTTCTCTCATTAGCAACATCACTGAATCCTGTGGCATGGGAATTCATGAAGTCAGCAGGGCCAGTGAAGATGGGAACAACTAGAGAAAGAGGCTGATGTCAATACCATTAAGTGAGGGGGCTGACATGGAACCCTGCCACGCCAACAGGTGAGACAGATGGTGAGTTGTCAGTTAAAATTGAACTTTGTTGGATGGATTCTAGTTGAGGGTGAGTTTTTTTTTTAATCATTTATTTTTATACTACTTTATGGGGTCAGAAAACAAGACAGAGGGTCGAATGAAGTGGTTAGCAATTTTCTAAGTACTGCCATAGCATGATAAAGTGGCAGTGGGATATCAATTTTTGATAACGGATAATGCTGAATGACATATCTTGGCGCTTTTTTGTGTGTGTTACAATTATTTCAGACCAAAAAGCAGTATTATACAGAAAGACTGGAAAAGTAAGTTCATAAGCTTAAATGTTGTTTCCTAGTTTACATGAAAGTTATTATGTATCTGTCAGATTGAGAGAAGGAAATAGAGACAGAGAGAGACACAGAGACAGAGAGAGAGATAGAGAGAGAGAAATACAGGGAAAAAGAGACAAACGGATACAAAGGATAGATACAGAGAGACAACGATGAAGAGAGAGACTAAGGAAGATAGGGAGAGAGGGGGAAAAGGAGAGAGAGAGAGAGAGAGAGAGAGAGAGAGAGAGAGAGAGAGAGAGAGAGAGAGAGAGAGAGAGAGAGAGAGAGAGAGAGAGAGAGAGAGAGAGAGAGAGAGGGGGGGGGGGAACTCTGAAGTCTTAACTAACTTATGTGCATTGGCCATGGGCCACAATTCATTTCTTGGGCTTGGAATGCAATAAAGGGTTTAATCATATCATTAGGAAATTGCAAAGCAAATAGCAAACAGTAAAGATTTATGACTCATCAAAGAAGAAAAACACACACTATTCTAAATCATGATTGTGACCCTTATATCAAACATAACCAAATCACTAAAAGGTGATGTATGAGAAAAAATTTAGAAATCATGCATATCTAGTATGTATCGAAACATAACCATTTTATTAGTATACATGAAAGAGAGAGAGAGAGAGAGAGAGAGAGAGAGAGGAGAGAGAGGAGAGAGAGAGAGAGAGAGAGAGAGAGAGAGAGAGAGAGAGAGAGAGAGAGAGAGAGAGAGAGGAGAGAGAGAGAGAGAGAGAGAGAGAGAGAGAGATGAGTGGGGGTGGTGGAGAAGCAGGGAAAGACAGCCATATTAATAAAAAAGGAATAGTGATGTCTACACATTTACCTCATCCATCCTTGCTGTGCAGTAGTTTGCCCAGAAATGACAGTGACAGACAAGACTGCTGGTTTTCTCTCTTATAGGGAATGGGTGTGATACAAGTAGTCACAGAGTGTGTTTGAGTAGATGTCACCTTTTCTTTCAAGCAAGATGTGTAGAAAAAAAATGTATGTAACTTCTCTGTTGTTTTTAAGGTTTGTTGGGTTCTTTCTCTATCTCTCTATTGCTCTGTCTCTCTCCCTCTGTCTCTTGCTCTATGTCAGTCTGTCGCTCTTTTACACATGCATGATACACAGGCAATGTACAGACTCACAGACACGTAACCACGCACAAACACACAGGTACATACACACAACCACGAACACGTTTTTATGTACTATCCGCGTAGGCACACAAACACGCAAACAAACACACGCAAAAAGACACACAAAAACACACGCATACATACACAAACACACACACACACACACACACACACACACACAGACACACATACACGTGCGCACGCCTGCGCCCATGCACGCGCACACACACACATATACACACACACGCGCGCATGCGCGCTCGTGCGCGCACGCACGCGCGCACACACACACACACACACACTTACTCACTCACTCACTCACTCACTCACTCACTCACTCACTCACTCACTCACTCACTCACCTACCACATACACACTCGCAATCACACACACACAGACACATGTACATACACACGCACACACACACACACACTCACAAACGCACGCACGCACACACATACACACACACACACATACACACACACATAGACACACACACACACACACACACACACACACACACACACACACACACACACACACACACACACACACATACACACACACATACACAGAGTCAGTGCTGACTCCACTCCCCCAAAAAGTTCTTTGATGAGACTATAAACCCAGGCCCATGCGCGATCCCACACATTAAATCATGTTACACTTTTCTTAAAAGTAGGCCATCGTGTGCCACTGGGAACAGATGATACTGTTTTTAAACCTGTACAGACATGGGGATTGGATGTAAAAAGGCACACGAGTGCTTATTCCATTATCCTCGATATAAAAGATTAGATGAATAAAATACATAGAAATGCACACACACACACACACACACACACACACACACACACACACACACACACACACACACACACACACACACACACACACACACACACGCACACGGGATAGCCTAGTGGTCAGAACATTGCCCTCGCCATTTGAGACGTCCTGGGTTTGATTCCTGATCGAGGGGATTTTTCACCTGGAGTTATCATCAGTTCTGACCCATTTCCCTCAAAAGTTCTTTAAACCAAAGCCACGTGTGCGAACACATGCAAATCATGATGTGCACACGTTAAATTCTGTTCCATTTTTCGTAAGAGTAGGCTATTGTGTGCCTGTGGGAACAGATGACAAGATAATTATATAAAACTGCATGCACACGGGGACTAGATGTAAACAAGCTCATGAATGCTTGTCTATTATCCTCGATATAAAAGATTAAATATATGGATAAATAAATGAATAATAAATAAGAAACAAACATATACACATTGTTTTTTCCCAGCCCCCTCAACAATCCCTATAAGTCAATATTTCCTTATTCGGAAGGAAGGAAGGTGGCTGGATGGTTAAGACATTCGTCTGCCAACATGTAAACCGTGAGGCTCTGGGTTCGATTCCCAGCCTTGCCCTTTCTTTCCAGTTTGACGGGAAAAAAAACTCGAATTGAAAGTCAAAGTCATTCGGATGAGACTATAAACCGAGGCCCTGTGTGCAAACGCAGCAGAACATCTTGCACACACGTGAAAACCCTGTTCGCCTTTTGGAAGATCAGGCCATTGTGTGCCAGTAGGAGCAGATGACAAAATAAATTATAAAAAAAAACAGCATGCACACGTGTGTTGTGTTTAGACACCATCCTGAAGAAAATCAGGGAGTTGGAGTTCCAGGGGGTTGGGGGCTGTATACGGCAACGTTCTGGCGGTCCTGGGATGGTACTCGAACCATTCATATGGGTCATTGACTTTCCAATGAATCATTCCAGGGGCGTGGGAAAGCGGGGGGGGGGGGGGGGGGTCTGCTCCATGGGTAACAGCTTGCCCTCCATACTTACTTACCCAAGCTTTGCGCTGTAAAGACTACAACGCAACACCATGGTCTTCTGAGACTGATGAATGCCTATATATATATGTGTGTGTGTGTGTGTGTGTGTGTGTGTGTGTGTGTGTGTGTGTGTGTGTGTGTGTGTGTGTGTGTGTGTGTGTGTGTGTGTGTGTGTGTGTGTGGCTTATAGCAATTTTCACCATTGGTATTTGTCAGTTTCAATATAGATTAACATTGGTTTTTGAGAGCTATTATTGATCAATTTTCTTGATTTTTTTCTGTAGGCAGAATGAAAAAAAGAACTGTGTCAGCTTAATTACTTAACCTCAATAAACATCATTGTGACTTAAATTCACCCACCACAACCACCACACACACACACACACACACACACACACACACACACACACACACACACACACACACACACACACACACACACACACACACACACACACACACACTGGTTGATAAGAAGCAATCAAGCAAACATACAGACATTACAAAATAAAAACCACAATGAAGCTCAGCTAGAATGGTTTCACAGCAGCTGTTTATTGAATAAAACTTTTTTTTTTACAGTCACTGACATAAAAGTCATAAAAACCATTACAAAGATTTAAAAAGAACATAATGTGAAAAATAACAGCAGTCAGTATTCATCCTCAGTATTATCATGACTACCCCACCACAGTACATTCAGCACCCCCACCCATACTGTGTCATCTTCATCGTTATCATCATCATCACTGTTTGTATTGATTATAAAAGTATTGATGTTTGATTGCAAACACATTACCTTCTTGTGGCTTTTTTTTCAAAATAAGATGTCACAGATGTCTGATCACGAGTTTAATGGTCTAACCACTCGGCCTGTCTGTTCCCATGAAACATGTATGTACATAGACACATCTATTTATGGATTATACATTCACTCTCTCCATCCAATTAAACATGTATGTACATAGACACATTTATTCATGGATTACGCAATCATTCTCCATACCATTAAACATGTATGTACATAGACACATGTATTCATGGATTATACATTCAATTCACCGTTGCAAAATCCAAGCATATTCATGAAAAGGAAACGTGAAGAAATGACAAGGGTCTCAAAATTTCATTATTGATTTTAATTAAAAAGATCCAAAAATAGATAGAAAGTTGTTAAAGGAAAGGATATGAGTTTGAATAAAGATACTACATAAACTAACTGTTATCATAATGATTAAAAAAAATAGTGTACAATGCTTCATGCTATTGAAGTACAAATGCTGACTACATCAGTAATCTATCCAGATATTCCTCCTCCATGAATCATTATAATTTATTTCAGGTAGGTTTTTCGCAGCTGTGTTTTGAAAATCATGTACATTGTATGGTGAATTTTCAAAACTGTTTTTTTAGGTACCAAATAAGGAATATTAGTGTCATCAGTAAAAATGGCACGTATCTACTTTGATTTCGTGTGCCCCAATATTTTCATGAGTCAAAGAAGACAGAAATAAATGAAAGCTCTCCCCACCCTTATACTTGCAATAACAGAGTCATACGATGTTTTGGGTGTAAATATCTGTAGGTCTATAGTACAGTAGTGGCAGTAGTAGTGATGTTAGTAAATAATGTTTAGCTACTACTACTACTACTACTACTACTACTACTACTACTACTACTACTACTACTACTACTACTACTACTACTACTACTACTACTACTTCTAAGACTACTACAACGATGACTACTACAACGATGACTACAACAACAACAAGAACAACAACAAGAACAACAATAACAACAACAACAACAACAACAACTACTACTACTACTACTACTACTACTACTACTACTACTACTACTACTACTACTACTACTACTACTACTATGGCTGCTGCTGCTGCTGCTGCTGCTGCTGCTGCTGCTGCTGCTGCTGCTGCTATCAGAACTATTTCTACTTCTACTACTGCCACTGCTATGTTCAGGATGGCATATTCAGTACACTGTGAACTATGACCTCTGTTGATTGTTGTCATCAGCACCATGTTTATCACCAGACTTCTCGGCTGTGTGGGATATTTCGATGTGTTTACTTAATTCATCTTTCTGTGAAAATTGCTTTCCACACACTGTGCACTTGTAGGGCGTTTCTCCTGTGTGGGTTTGCAAGTGCGTTTCTACTTCTTCTTGCCCTGAATATTGTTTCCCACACACTGGACATTTATATGGCTTTTCTTTGTGGGTCCACTTGTGTCTTCCTAAGGTACCTGCCTGTGAAAACTGTTTTCCACACACTTGGCATTTATATGGCTTTTCTCCTGTGTGGATCCGCAAGTGTGTTTGTAAGGTACTTAACTTTGAAAACTGTTTTCTGCACACTTTACACCCATATGGCCTTTCTCCTGTGTGGGTTCGCATGTGTGTTTGTAAACTACTTGAATCCGAAAACTGTCTCTTACAAACATTACATTTATATGGCTTTTCTCCTGTGTGGATCCGCAAGTGTGTTTGTAAGTTACCTAACTGTGTAAACTGTTTCCCACAGACATGGCATTTATATGGCTTTTCACCTGTGTGGATCCGCATGTGCGTTTGTAAGCGAGATGGCCAGAAACATTCTTTCCCACAGACCTCACATGCATATTTCTTTTTTCCTGTGTGGGTTTGCAAGTTTCTTTTTAAGAGATCCGACTGTGAGAGTCCTATCTCTGCTGTTGGTGCTGATTTTGTACGGACTGTGTAGTTTTGAAGAATTGCGTCTGCTTGGACCTGAGTATGCTGCACAAGGTTATGACATGTATCACTGCTGTCCTCAGCAATATCATGGCTGCTTTCACCTGTGTCAGGGATGTTACCTGTTGTAGTGGTGGAAATTGGATCAATTGTTTGAGAGTCATTTACTTTTGCTTCAACTGAGTTTGCAGAAAAGTACCTGCTTCCATCAGTTGAATTGAGTTCATCTGTACAACTTTGCTGTTGATAATTTCTGCCGAGCAAACCATGGTCACCAGGCTTTGTCTGTAAAATAACACAGTAAGGAAACGATTTCAGTCTCTGTATGTTCGGCATGCTGTGTAATCGTGTGCTTTCATTCATCACAGTGTCTTATGATTTAGGATGATATAGGTATGTAAATATATAGAGAACATTAAGCACACAGCATATAGGCAATCATAAAAAAATCTCAGTCGGTCAAGGTACCATTATTTTAAAAGCCAAATTTAGAAAAGGAAAAGGAGGCATCAATGCACCCCATTAATAAATCCAGGCATCAAGCAAAATATCACAGACCTTCAGCTAATATTTAAACAAGCAAGTTGCTGCCTAAGTCACTAACCAGACAGGTGCAGTGTACAAAACGTGGACTTTAAAATGAATCCAGAAACAAGCTTCAGGACTTCACAAACAAGATTATTTTCAGCATCATAGTAGCTTGCAATCTTCAGCAGGGAAGGAGAGTAACTTCAGCTTTTCATTTCTTTTTTTTAATTTTTTTATATACTAAATTGAGAATATTTAAAGAGTTGACAAATCATAATTGTAGAATTGATTACTCAATTAGTTTCAGAATAACACAAGCTGAAAATAGGTATACAATTTGAAAATTATATTTCAAATTATAATTCACGAAGTAATATGTCAATGGTGATTACCAAAACCTCAGGAAATATTCTATAGAGAATGACTCACAAGAGGCACAGTTGCAGGAAATTTAGAAATTAACTACTCTGTTTTTAGTGACAATTTTTTTTCTTATACTTTTAAACAGATGATATTCTTTACACTGACTTGGCTCCTATTTTGCTTTAATAACATAATGAACCACTGTTATCTCATTTAATGCTAAATTCAGTGTCAACATTATTGAATAATGAAAAACATTTAAAACTATGCAGAAAAAGACAGGGTTTTAAAAATAAATTCCAATGTTTGAAGGAATATCTAAAATAGCTGTCCTTGCCTTTGTGTGTGTTTGTGAACTTCGATGTTTCTTCAATACTTAGCCTGCAAATCTGTTAAGTTTCCATATCTGCCTGTATGTCTCTATGTATACCTTTCCGATTGTCTTCAAGTCTGCCTGTGTGTCTGTTTGTCTGTCTGTCTGTGTATTTGTGCCCCCCCACCCCCCCCCCCTCTCTCTCTCTCTCTCTCTCTCTCTCTCTCTCTCTCTCTCTCTCTCTCTCTCTCTCTCTCTCTCTCCCTCTCTCTCTCCCTCTCTCTCTGTCTCCTTCCCTCCACCCTCTCTCTCTTCTCCCTCCCCCATCCCTCACCCCCCCCCCCCCTTTCTCTCTCTCTGTGTTGATAGTTAGAAATTTTCATTGAGGTTTTATCACTAGAAATTAATATTTTTCCTTAATATAAAACTATTTATTGACTTATTGCTTGTTTCTGATAATGTTCTACTTACCCTAGTGCTGTGGTCACCTGTACTGCCTCTAGTCTCAGATAGGCATGGAATATTTCCAGAAGTGTCACGGATCTCCATGGTTCTGGTATTGTCTGTATTTTTAGCATAGTTGTTTCCACGTTCTTCAGAGATGTCCTCATCTGTTCCAGATATATTTCTGGCTGTTTCTGGATTGTCCGGGCAAGTGTCCTGGTTTTTCTCATCTTCACCACGGTTATCTTCTGCTGTGTCACTGTCTTGTAACTCATCTTCTGTGGATTCTGAGCTGTCCAGGCCTAGAAGGTTTTTGACAAGGAAGTTTCGACTTGCAGGAGTCATCTATAGTGGTATAAGACACATGTTATTTTTTTTATAAGCATCCCAGATGAAAGGAAAAGCTACTTCAAATAATGTAAAATAATGTGGTATTGTTCAAAAGGCTAGGATTAAACTGCAAAGTTTGAAGTGGAAACGAAGTATCACTGATTTAAAGAAAAACATTTTAAAAGTATATAAGGGTGGGATGAGCATTTCTTTTCATGTGTGTTAAGGACCCTCTGTCAGTCCCTGAAGGCCATGATCCATTTATAAAGGAGATAGTGGTGTGGTGGTAAAGGGCA
>CM060345.1:37161231-37181231 GCA_030674155.1 Stramonita haemastoma
CAAAATAAACAATTCCATAATATCAGGCAAAACTTGGATACCATGTCTTCCTTTCAAATTCATGAGATCAGCAAGCTGATTAATAAATACAGAAAATAAAGTAGGACTTAAAACACAACCTTGTCTCACACCAATAGGACACTCAAAGTATTCAGAAAGTTCACAATTTGCACGTACGCAAGAGACTAAAGAAAAATACATTGCTTTCAAAGATGCCAAAAACTTGCCATTCACACCTTGGTTTCTCATGCATTCAAGAAGTTTGTCATGGTGTACAGAATCAAACGCTTTTTTAAAATCAACAAATGCCACATACAATTTTCTGCGTTTCTTACTCATACATTTTTTAACAATTGCATACAAATTAAATATTTGATCTACTGTTGAGTAGCCCTTACGGAAACCTGCTTGACTCTCAGAAATCATATTATTGTCTTCTAGCCAGTTATAGAGTCTTGCATTTAATATAGTTGTATAGCATTTTGAAATAATACTTAACAATGACACTCCCCTGTAATTATCTGTATTATTAGGATCTCCTTTCTTGTAAATAGGTATTATAATGGCTTTTGACCAGTCTTTGGGATATACACCTAAAGTAAAAATAGTGTTGAAAAATTTTACCAAAAACTCCATTACAGCTTTACCTCCATTTTTTAACATTTCAGCAGATATGTTGTCAATGCCACTGGATTTTCCTATTTTAAGTTTTGATATTGCTTGTGTTACTTCATTTACAGATATATCTTTATTCAAAATATGATCGGTTCCTTCCTTCAAATCAATATTGAAATCGTTACCTTCCATGTTATCATCAATGTTCTGAAAAACACTTTTGAAATGATTATACCAGTCATCAGTACTAATATTGTTATAGGTTACTGTGCGGTTACTACAACCCATACTTCTCACTTCTTTCCAGAAATGAGAAGAATTTGAAATGCTATTTGCTAAGGATTCAGCTTTCCTTCTTCTGTAATCTTGTTTTTTTGTTCTTAGCAATTGTTTGTATATTTTCCTTTTCTCAACATAAATCAGTCTGTCTCCTTCACTTCTGGTTTTTCTGAAATTGTTCAGTTTTGACCTACTTTCTTTCTTGGCAACTTCACATTCATCATCAAACCATTCACTCTTTTCACTTTTATACTGAGACATCTTTTTCAACATGCATGCGCTAGCCTCTTTCAAACTTTCTACAAATATTACTAAAGCCTCTTCTACATTGTTTTCTATTGTGCCTGTGGCCATTGCAAATTTATTCTGTATGTCAACAGTGCTTAATGCCTGAAGAAAGTCATCTCTCTTATTCTCATTCCATATGAATTTGTTGCAATATACTTTACTTTTAGATGCCTGATTGTGTAACTTATCTGAAATCTTGTTAGCAGTTTCTATCTTCATACAAACCGGAAGATGGTCAGATTCTGTCAAACCATCAACAACCAGAGAAAGTATTCGAACAGATGCTAATAATTCTAAAGAGGCAATAAAATAATCTACTGTACTTGAACCTGAAGATGCTATGAATGTATAACTACCATCAAAGTCTGGGTTGCAAAGCCCATTCAAAATAACACAATCAAACATGTTACATAACTCGATTAACTGATTACCAAAAACATTTGTTTCTGAATCATGTGATTTTCTAGGCAACTGAAGATTGGAGAAAGAATACAGGTTTTCAAAATCATCAAAATCATCCCCCAAATTGTAGTTATTGCTAGCTGTACGGGCATTAAAATCTCCTGTTAACATTAGATTAAAATCATCATATAAACTTTGAAGCTCAAGCAAACACTGTTCAAGATCTTCCATGCCATATACACCTTATTTTGTTTTCCAGAATACAGAGTCACAAGGAGGAACATATGTACATACCAATATGATATCTTTACTACTACCCAATAAATCTCTGTGCAGCTTTACAACAATAGTATTATCAAATTCAATCTCAATCTTTTCCACAAAAGTCTCAAAGGATTTTTTGACTAAAAGAATCACCCCTCCCGACTATCTACCTTGATGTGACAGTTTTTTAGCCCCTGAAATGAACATCATATAATCCCTAAAAATAGGGAAATCAAAATCTGCTGTAACAAAAGTTTCTGTTAGACAGATTATATCATACCTAAACAAAAAACTAACAAAATCTCTGTTGTCAATTTTAGGTAAAAGACCATTAACATTATAATTTAGAAAATTTATTCCAGAAGTATTTACACCTTGATCAGAACCTGCCCCTACACCTTTGCTTTTAGATGCAGCTGCAGAAATATTCTGCCACTGACTGTGAGCTTCTCTGGCCCGGCCGAATCCCTATTTTGGTATGCATGGGCTCTCATCAGTTTGTGACTTAGCTGTTGACCTTGGGGTCGAGCCTTTGTTGATATTTCTGTCACCAGAGTGTAATCTGTCAAAAGAGTCAGTGATGCTGCTCTGGCTGCCAGACCTTGCTGGCACTTTACGGCAGCTTTGCTTTGACTGACTCACTTGAGATGCAGCACGCCTTGGCCGAACAGCCTGTTTTGTGCTTACAGACTGTCTGGTCTGCCTGCCTCTCTGTTTTTGTGATGGGTCAACATTCATTGGATTCATCAGTTGACCTGCAATGCATGAATCATCTTTCCTGCAAGGACTTTTAATGCTAGGGTAAGTTTTGCTTTGCATGTGACCCTCTGTGTTTTCTGCTTTGCTGTCAGTGCTTTTATCACCACCTGTTATGACATTTTCTATTTCACTGACTATTGATTTTGGCATCAAGGTTTTATTGTTTTCAGTCAAAATGCTATTATCAGTTATTTCATGGTCCATGTTTCCTTCTCCATCAATTTTATGGTCAGTAGCTTTGTCAGTTAAGTCATCATTCTCAGTTTTGTCAAGTAAGTCCTCCTCCTCTTCAATCTCAGCTTCATCAACCATACCATCGTCGGTGACTTCCAGTTTGTCATCAGTCTTTCGTCTGTTTATACCTGCAAAGTCACTGTCAATATATCCAACATCATTCAGTGGACAACAATTTTCAATCTCGTCTCTGTCACAGTCACTGTTGTCATGTTCAACATTCAAAATTCTTCTTTTATTTTGCTGGAGACTGCATGTGTGTTTGGCAGAAGTCATTCTTTGACTAGATGACACTGGGTTTTGTTCTAAAGAGTCTGTGTTTTTGCGTTTTCCTTTCACAAAAACCATTCTCTGTGGCTCTGGATGTCTTCCCTGACTGACCGCCCCACTATAGGACTGTGGTCCTGGGACAAGCGGCACAGCCCTGCCACTTCTCCTGTCATGATGAGCAGTCTTCTGTTGTTCTTCTTCACTGACCTGCCTGGTGACGTTGCGGTAGCGGTTGGTAGGCTGTCCTCTGGCTGCTTCCTGGACATCCTGATGAGCCCCATGCTGACAAGGAGGTCCCACACTTCTCTGCCCGGATCTGGTGTACACTCGTGACTGGTAGTTGTCACGCTGCTGGTCTTCTTCAAGCTGCAGAGGATTGTAGTTTTGCGGACCCCTCTGCCTTCCCGTCTGGTGCCTGCCTGGATATACAGGGTGGACACTTCTGTGGTATGTGTCCCTCCCTCTGTCTTGAATTGGAGGCCAGTTCTCTTCATGTTGGTAAGGAAGTTGATGACTCAGGTATTGATCTTTTTGCCAGTGACTGGATTGTTGCTTGTCTTTCACGTGTAGTTTGCCGTGATGAAAATAAGCGATTTTCCCTTGGCCTCGGTGAAAGTCTATTGTTTCCCTCTGATGTGAAGTGAGTTCAGAGGAAACCTTGATTCCGCTTCTCCGGAGACTGTCCCGGAGTTCCCTGTCCCCCATCACCGCCATCTTGTCAGACCATCGACAGAAATGCACGATGATGGGTCGCGGTTCGTCCTTCCAAGAACGTGGCTTTCCAACTCGATAAGCTCTCGCAAGGTCCTTATGGTGCCAGTCCAAGTAGGGTGCGTGGTCATTCAAAATGTCAATGATATACTGAGTAATTGTGTGCTCAGTTTCACCATCATGTTCTTTGATGTTGATGAACTTGACATTGTTTGCTTTAGCACTTTGCTCCATTGATTCCATTTTCCTCTCTAGCTTTTCCAGTCTGTCGTACATCACTTGCCTGTCTTCCTGCAGGTCATTAATGTCCTCCCTGTTTTGCATTACACCCTCTTTCAGTGACACAATCTCTTCAATGAAATGGGATAGTCTTCCATCTAGTGCTTTAAACTTGTCCTCGATGCTGCTCTTTATTCCATTTGAATGCAAAAAGAGTCCCTGCTGAATCTGGGAAAAACGCCAGTCCATTACTTGCATAATATTTGCTGGTGTAGAAAACATTTCACCCTGAGACATTTTTTCACTTTTTCAAGCGCCTGTTTTTCAGCTATGAACTTCTTTTACAGTACACCAGTACGAAGCATGGGAACAACAGTCAAGGACTAATGCACTACGAGATAACTGCTTGGCTTGCGTAGGACATCAGCTTGCAGTGTGAGTGTACCCCTATGGCCAACCAGCGTTGCATTGCACGTGCACTTAACAAGCGTGCTTCCCCAACCCTTTGGATCAAATGTGAGTTGACATCACAGCAAATTTCTTCTATATAACCTTTGTAATTAGTAAAAATGTTAATTTTGGCCTAATTACTGACTTCTGGCATAAACTGTTGATATGTTCCTGTGCACCAGTCCTTAAATGCCACTGTTGCAAAAGTTTGTCATATTACAAGAGTAAACACAGTCACATTTCATGAATAATGAAGAGCACCATTCAAGCACGTCCACTCAGCTTCACACAGGCGCTGGCCCCCCCGAGAGAGAGAGAGAGAGAGAGAGAGAGAGAGAGAGAGAGAGAGAGAGAGAGAGAGAGAGAGAGAGAGAGAGAGAGAGAGAGAGAGAGAGAAGAGAGAGAGAGAGAGAGAGAGAGAGAGAGAGACAGACAGACAGACAGACAGACAGACAGACAGACAGACAGACAGACAGACAGACAGAGAGAGACAGAGAGAGACAGAGAGAGAGAGAAGGCAAGGCAAGGCAAGGCAAGGCAAGGCAAAATTCTGTTATTCGAGGATAATAGATAAGCACACATATGCTTTTTTACATCCAGTCCCCACCCCTTTCAGGGATAACATCAAGATAAAAAGACAGCCTCAACTAAAACAAGAACAATCATAATGATCCAATTACCAAGAGTAAATCATATCAAGTATCAAACAACATGTAAGAAATAAGACAGAGATACAATGTTAAGGTAATGTTATAAAAAAGGCACTCATTCAGAAACGAAAATAAGAAGTAAGAATCAGTGATGATTTTGATTTGAATAATAAACAAGCAAACAAACAAAGAAAGAAACAAAGAAAAGAAAATAAAAAATAAAAAATAAAAAAATAAAATAAAGAAAAACACAAACAAACAAAAAAACCAACCAAACAAGCAAAAAAGGCGCAATGATTATAGATCAAACATGAGAATATAATGAGGTTAGATGACTGAAAACATCAATCCACCACCATCTATCATCAAAATATGTCCCATAAAACATAAGATTTTGATAAAGGGTGAGAGAGAACAACAACAAGTAAAAAATAAGACAGAGATACAATATTAAGGTAATGTTATAAAAAGGCACTCATTCAGAAACGAAAATATGAAGTAAGAATCAATGAACAATTTGATTTGAGTACAAAAAACCAAACAAAAACCAACCAAAGCAACAACAACAACAACAACAACAACAACAACAACAACAACAAAAAGGCGCAAGATTAAAGAGAAAACATGAGAATATGATGAGGTTAAATGACTGAAAACATCAATCCCAGAGAGAGAGAGAGAGAGAGAGAGAGAGAGAGAGAGAGAGAGAGAGAGAGAGAGGAGAGAGAGAGAGAGAGAGAGGAGGGAGGGGGGGGGGGGGGGGAGGGGGGAGAAGCAGGGAAAGACAGCCATATTACTAAAAAAGGAATAGTGATGTCTACACATTTACCTCATCCATCCTTGCTGTGCAGTAGTTTGCCCAGAAATGACAGAGACAGACAAGACTGCTGGTTTTCTCTCTTATAGGGAATGGGTGTGATACAAGTAGTCACAGAGTGTGCTTGAGTAGATGTCATCTTTTCTTTCAAGCAAGTTGTGTAGAAAAAAGTTGCATGTAATTTCTGTTGTTTTAAGGTTTGTTGGGTTCTGTCTCTATCTCTCTATTTCTCTGGCTCTCTGTCTTTGTCTCTTGCTCTATGTCAGTCTGTCTCTCTTTTACACATGCATGATAAACAAGCAATGCACAGACTCACAGACATGTAACCACGCACAAACACACACTACGTACACACAACCTCAAAAATGTTTTTATGTACTATCCTGTGGGCACACAAGCATGCAAACAAACACTCACACAAAAAGACACACAAAAAACACAGCATACACACAGAACCCCCCCCCCCCACACACAGACACAGACACACAGACACACAGACACACACACACACACACACACACACACACACACACACACACCACACACACAAGCGCACGCGCGCTCGCACGCACGCGCACACACACACTCACTCACTCACTAAAATACTCACTCACTCACTCACTCACTCACTCACTCACTCACTCACTCACTCACTCACCTACCACATACACACTCACAATCACACACACAGTCACATGTACAAACACACGCACACACACACACACTCACAAACGCACGCACACACACACACACACACACACACACACACACACACACACACACACACACACACACACACACACACACACACACAGAGTCAGTGCTGACTCCACTCCGCCAAAAAGTCCTTGGATGAGACTATAAACTGAGGCCCATGCGCGATCTTCTGCACACATTAAATCATGTTCCACTTTTCTTAAAAGTAGGCCATCGTGTGCCACTGGGAACAGATGACACTGTTTATAAACCTGTACAGACATAGGTATTGGATGTAAAAAAACACACGAGTGCTTATTCCATTATCCTCGATATAAAAGATTAAATAAATAAAATAAATAGAGATGCAAACAGACACACAGACACACAGACACACAGACACACAGACACAGACAGGGACACACACACACACACACACACACACACACACACACACACACACACACACACACACACACACACACACACACACACACACACACACACACACACGGGATAGCCTAGTGGTCAGAACATTGCCCTCGCCATTTGAGACGTCCTGGGTTTGATTCCTGATCGAGGGGATTTTTCACCTGGAGTTATCATCAGTTCTGACCCATTTCCCACAAAAATTCTTTAAACCGAAGCCACGTGTGCGAACACATGCAAAATATCTTGTGCACACGTTAAATTCTGTTCCATTTTTCGTAAGAGTAGGCCATTGTGTGCTTGTGGAAATAGATAACAAGATAATCATATGAAAATGCATGCACACGGGGACTAGATGTAAACAAGCACATGAGTGCTTATTCTATTATCTTTGATATAAATGATTAGATAGCTAGATAGCTAGATAGCTAGCTAGCTAGCTAGCTAGCTAGCTCGCTAACTAACTAACTAACTAACTAACTAACTAACTAACTAACTAACTAACTAACTAACTAACTAACTAACTAATTAACTAACTAACTAACTAACTAACTAACTAACTAACTAACTAACTAACTAACTAACTAACTAAACTAACTAACTAACTAACACACATTGTTTTTTCCCAGGCCCCTCAACAATCCCTATAAGTTAATATTTCCTTATTCGGAAGGAAGGAAGGTGGCTCGATGGTTAAGACATTCATCTGCCAACATGTAAACCGTCAGGCTCTGGGTTCGATTCCCAGCCTCGCCCTTTCTTTCCAGTTTGACGGAAAAAAAGACCTCGAACTGAATGTCAAAGTCATTCGAATGACACTATAAGCCGAGGCCCCGTGTGCGAACGCACGCAGAACATCTTGCACACACGTTAAAACCCCGTTCCGCCTTTCGGAAGAGCAGGCCATTGTCTGCCAGTAGGAGCAGATGACAAAATTAAAAAAAAAAAAACAGTATGCACACAGGTGTGGTGTTTAACACCATCCCTGAAGAAAATCGGGGAGTTGGAGTCCCAGTGCAGGTCAGGGCTGTATAGGCAACGTTCTGGCGGCTCCTGCCATGGTACTGAAACCATTCCTATGGTCATTGCCTTTCCAATGGACCATTCCAGTGGCGTGGAGGGGGGGGGGGGGTGGGTCTGCTGCATGGGTAAAAGCTTGACCCCCTATACGTACACAGGATTTGCGCTCTAAAGACTACAGTGCAACTCCATAGTCTTCCGTGACTGATGGATGCCTATATCTATCTATCTATCTATCTATCTATCTATCTATCTATCTATCTATCTATCTATCTATCTATCTATCTATCTATCTATCTATCTATCTTCTATCTTTCTATCTATCTATCTATCTATCTATCTAACTATCTGTCTGTCTGTCTGTCTGTCTGTCTGTCTGTCTGTCTGTCTGTCTGTCTTGTCAGTCTGTCTATCTATCTGTGTGTGTGTGTGTGTGTGTGTGTGTGTGTGTGTGTGTGTGTGTGTGTGTGTGTGTGTGTGTGTGTAGTGTGTGTGTGTGTGTGTGTGTAGGGCTTATAGCAAATTTCACCATTCATATTTGTCAGTTTCAATATAGATTAACATTGTCTTTTGAGTGCTATTATTGATGACTTTCCTTGAATTTTTTTCTGTAGGCAGAATGCAAAATGTTGAGTTACCTTAATCATTTAACCTCAATAAACATCATTTAGACTTATATTCACCCCCAACCCTCATCCCCACGCACCCCCCCCACCAACACAGACACAGCATACACACACAGACCAACCACGACACACCACACACACACAGACACAGCACACACACACACAGACACAGGCATACACACACAGACACACAGACACACAGACACAGACACAGACACAGACACACACACACACACACACACACACACACACACACACACACACACACACACACACACACACAAACAGAGTGGTTCATAAGAAGCAATCAAACAAACATACAGACTTTACACAACAAAGTGCACAATGAAGCTCAGCTGAAATGATTTCACAGCAGCTGTTTATTGAATAAAACTGTTTTTTACAGTCACTCACATAAAACTCAATCATAAAAACCATTACAAAGAACTAAAAAGAGCATAATGTTAAAAATAACAGCAGTCAGTATTCACCCTCAGTATTATCATGACTACCCCCACCACAGTACATTCAGCACCCCCAGCCATACTGTGTCATCTTCATCGTTATCATCATCACTGTTTCTATTGATTATAACTGTAATGACGTTCGATTGCAAGCACATTATCTTCTGGTGACTTTTGTTGAAAAATGAAGATGTCACAGTTGTCTGCTCATGAGTTTGATGGTTTAACCACTCTGCCTGTCTGCTCCCATGAAACATGTATGTACATAGACACATTTATTCAGGGGTAACACATTCACTTCTCTATACCATGAAACATGTATGTACATAGACACATTTATTCATGGATCACACATTCACTTCTCCATACCATTAAACATGTATGTACATAGACACATTTATCCATGGATCATATGTTTAATTCATCTTTGCAACACTGAGCATTGTTATCAAAAGGAAACTTGAAAAAAATGACTAGAGTCTCAACATTTTTCATTAATTTAACTTTAAATTTAAAATTCAAAGATAACTAAACATTTGTGAAAAGAAAACATATGGGTTTCAATGACGACACTACAAAAAATGACACACATCAGAAACGATTAAACATATTACATTAGACCTAAAGCTATTGAACTACAAATGTTGACTACATCATATCTATCTGACCTGTTCATGTTATTTCTCCTGCATAAATCATTGTAACTTATTTCAGGTAGGCCTTGCCCAGCTGTCTTTTCAGAACATGTAGATTTTATAGTACATTTTCAACACTGCTTTTTTTTTTGCTATTGAATAAAGATTATATGTATCATCAATAACAGAAAAAAAATATGTGTTTATTTTAATTTCCTGTGCCACATTATTTTCAAGAGTCAATGAAGAGATAAATAAATGTGAGATCTCCCCATCCTTACTCTTGCAATAACAGACACAGTCAGAGAGTGTTTTGGTGTAAAGATCTGTATATCTGTAGTAAAGTAGTGGAAGTAGTAGTAGCGAATATTACTACATAATGGTCAAACTACTACTACTACTACTACTACTACTACTACTACTACTACTACTACTACTACTACTACTACTACCTACTACCACTACTACTACTACTACTACTACTACTACTACTACTACTACTACTGCTGCTGCTGCTGCTGCTGCTGCTGTTGCTGCTGCTGCTGCTGCTGCTGCTGCTACTACTACTACTACTACTACACTGCTACTGCTGCTGCTACTACTACTCTACTACTACTACTACTACTACTACTACTACTATACTACTACTACTATACTACTACTACTACTACTACTACTTCTACTACTACTACTACTGCTGCTGCTGCTGTTGTTTGCTGCTAGCTACACTACTACTACTACTACTACTACTACTACTACTACTACTACTACTACTACTACTACTACTACTACTACTATACTACTGCTATGTTCAGGATGGCATATTTTGTATACTGTGAACTATGACCTCTGTTGATTGTTGTCATCAGCACTGTGTCTATCACCAGACTTCTCGGCTGTGTGGGATATTTCAATGTGTTTACTTAATTCATCTTTCTGTAATAATTGTTCCCCACACACTGTGCAAATGTAGGGCGTGTCTCCAGTATGGGTCTGCAAGTGTGTTTCTAAGTCATCTTTCCGTGAATATTGTTTTCCACACACTGGACATTCATATGGCTTTTCTTCTGTGTGGGTTTGCAAGTGCGTTTTTAAGTAATCTTTCCGCGAATATTGTTTCCCACACACTGTACACTGATGTGGCTTTTCTGCAGTGTGAGTTTGCATGTGTCTTTGAAAAGTGGCTAACTGTGAAAACTGTTTCTCACAGACTTTACACTTATATGGCTTTTCTCCTGTGTGGGATCGCTGGTGTGTTTTTAAAGTACTTGCATGTGAAAACTGTTTCCCACAGACTTTACACTCATAAGGCTTTTCACCTGTGTGGATCCGCATGTGCCTTTGCAATTTAGATGGCCAGAAACATTCTTTCCCACATACCTCACATGCACAGGTCTTTTTTCCTGTGTGGGTTTGCAAGTGTCTTTTTAAGAGATCTGGCTGTGAGAGTTCTATCTCTGCTGTTGGTGGTGATTTTGTACGGACTGTGTAGTTTTGAAGAATTTCGCCTGCTTGGACCAGAGCATGCTGCACAAGGTTGTGACTTTGTATCACTGCTGTCCTCAGCAATATCATGGCTGCTTTCATCTGTGTCAGGGATGTTACCTGTTGTAGTGGTGGAAATGGGATCAATTGTGTGAGAGTCATTTTCTTTTGCTTCAACTGAGTTTGCAGAAAAGTACCTGTGTCCATCAGTTGAATTGAATTCATCTGTACAACTTAGCTGTTGATGGTTTCTGCCGAGCAAACCATGAACACCAGGCTTTGTCTGTAAAATAACACAGTAAGGAAACGATTTCAGTCTCTGTAAGTTCGGCATGCTTTGTAATCGTGTGCTTTCATTCATCACAGTGTCTTATGATTTAAGATGATATAGGTGTGTAAAAAAATAGAGAACATTAAGCACACAGCACATAGGCAGTCATAAAAAACCTCAGTTGGTCAAGGTACCATCATTTTAAAAGCCAAATTTAGAAAAGGAAAAGGAGGCATCAATGCACCCAATTAATAAATCCAGGCATCAAGGAAAATATCACAGACCTTCAGCTAATATTTAAACAAGCAAGTTGCTGCCTAAGCCACTAAACAGACAGGGGCAGTGTATAAAACTTGGACTTTAAAATGGATCCAGAAACAAGCTGCAGGACTTCACAAACAAGATTTTTGTCAGCATCAAAATAGTTTGCAATCTTCAGCAGGGAAGGAGACTAACTTCAGCTTTATTACTGAATTGAGCATATTTAAAGAGTTGAGAAATCATAATTGTAGAGTTGATTACTCCATTAGTTTCAGAATAACACAAGCTGGAAATAGGTATACAATTTGAAAATTCTATTTCAAATTATAATTTACGAAGTAATATGTCAGTGGTGATTACCAAAACCTCAGGAAATATTCTATAAAGAATAACTCACAAGAGGCACAGTTGTAGGAAATTTAGAAATTAACTGCATCTGTTTTTAGAGACAGAAGTTTTTTCCTGTACTTTTTAACAGATGATATTCTTTCCACTGACTTGGTTCATATTTTGCTTTAATAAAATAATGAACCACTGTTATCTCATTTAATGCTATATTCAGTGTCAACATTATTGAATACTAAAAAAAAAACATATTTAAAACAATGCAGAAAAATAGAGGGTTTTAAAAATAGATTCCGATATTTGAAGGAATATCTAAAATAGCTGTCCTTGCCTTTGTGTGTGTTTGTGAACTTCGATGTTTCTTCAATACTTAGCCTCCAAATCTGTTAAGTTTCCATGTCTGCCTGTATGTTTCTATGTATACCTTTCTGATTGTTTTTAAGTCTGCCTGTGTGTCTGTGTGTGTATCTGTCTGTGTATTTGTGTGCCCCCCCCCCCCCCCTCCCTCTCTCTCTCTCTCTCTCCTCTCTGTCTCCTTCCATCCACCCTCTCTCTCTTCTCCCTCCCCCAACCCCCCCCCCCCCCCCCCCGAACCCCCCCCCCACCCCTCTCTCTCTCTCTCTCCCTATCTCTCTCTCTCTACCTCTCCTCTGTGTTGATAGTTTACATATTTCATTGATATTTTCTCACTAGAACTGGTATTTTTCCTTAATATAAAACTATTTATTGACTTTTTGCTTGTTTCTGATAATGGTCTACTTACCCCAAGGCTGTCGTCACCTGTACTGTGTCTAGTCGCAGATGGGCATGAAATATTTCCAGAAGTGTCAGGGATCTCCATGGTTCTGGTATTGTCTGTATTTGTAGCACAGTTGTTTCCATGCTCTTCGGAGATGTCCTCAGCTGTTCCAGATATATTTCTGGCTGTTTCAGGATTGTCCGGGCAAGTGTCCTGGTTTTTTTCATCTTCACCACGGTTATTGTCTTCGGTGTCACTGTCTTGTAACTCATCTTCTGTGGATTGTGAGCTGTTCAGGCCTAGAAGGTTTTCCATGAGGAAGTTTCGACTTGCAGGAGTCATCTATAGTGATATAAGTCACATGATATTATTAACATTATTAAACCTGCCATATAAAAGGAAAACCTGCTTCGAATAAGGGAAAAGTCTGTCCTATTATGCATAAGAATAGTATTTAACTGCAATGTTTGAAGTAAAAACAAAGTATCACTGATTCAAAAAACAAATAGTTATAAAATATTATTATTAAGGTGGGCCAAGCATTTCATTTCATGAGGGTTAAGGACCCTCTGTCAGTCCCTGAAGGCCACAATCCATGTATAAAGGAGATAGTGGTGTGGTGGTAAAGGGCATGAGACATGAAAGAGGCTGACCCATGACAGACATGACACCGAGGTGATGACCTCAAAGAGAAACAGAGGCAGACCAGCAGCTTCTCTCATTAGCAACATCACTGAATCCTGTGGCATGGGAATTCATGAAGGCGACAGGGCCAGTGAAGATGGGAACAACTAGAGAAAGAGGCTGATGTGAATACCATTAAGTGAGGGGGCTGACATGGAACCCTGCCACGCCAACAGGTGAGACAGGTGGTGAGTTGTCAGGTTAGAATTGAACTTTGTTGGGTGAATTCTAGTTGAGAATGAGGGTGTTTTTAATTGCTTATTTTTATACCACTTCATGGGGACAGAAAACAAGACAGAGGGTCGAACGAAGTGGTTAGCAATTTTCCAAGTACTGCCATAGCATGATAAAGTGGCAGTAGGATATCAATTTTTGATAAGGGGTAATGTTGAATGACATATCTTGGCGCTTTTGTGTGTGTGTTACAATTATTTCCAACCAAAAAGTAGTATTATACAGAAATACTGGAAAAGTAAGTTCATAAGCTAAAATGTTGTTTCCTAGTTTACATGAAAGTTATTATGTATCTGTCAGATTGAGAAAAGGAAATAAATACAGAGAGAGAAACATAGACAGAGAGAGATAGAGAGAGAGAAATAGAGGGAAAAAAGAGACAAACAGAAAAAAAGGATAGATACAGAGAGACAACGATGAAGACAGAGAGTAAGAAAGATAGCGAGAGAGGAGGAAAAGGAGGTAGGAAGAGAAGAGAGAGAGAGAGAGAGAGAGAGAGAGAGAGAGAGAGAGAGAGAGAGAGAGAGAGAGAGAGAGAGAGGAGAGAGAGAGAGAGAGAGAGAGAGAGGGGGGGGGGGGGAAACTCAGAAGTCTGAGCTAATTTATGTACATTGGTCATGGGCCACAATTCATTTCTTGGGCTTGGCATGCAATAAAGGGTTCAATCATATCATTAGCAAATTGAAAAGCAAATACACAAACAGTAAAGATTTATGACTGATCAAAGAAGAAAAATACACACTATTCTAAATCACGATTGTGACCCTTATATCAAGCATAACGAAATCACAAAAAGGTGATGTATGAGAAAAAAAAAAGAAATCATGCATATCTAGTATGTATTAAAACATAACCATTTTATTAGTATACATGAGAGAGAGAGAGAGAGAGAGAGAGAGAGAGAGAGAGAGAGAGAGAGAGAGAGAGAGAGAGAGAGAGAGAGAGAGAGAGAGAGAGAGAGAGAGAGAGAGAGAGAGAGAGAGAGAGAGAGAGAGGAGTGGGGGGAGAAACAGGGAAAGACAGCCATATTAATAAATACAGGAATAGTGATGTGTACACATTTACCTCATCCATCCTTGCTGTGCAGTAGTTTGCCCAGAAATGACAGTGACAGACAAGACTGCTGGTTTTCTCTCTTATAGGGAATGGGTGTGATACAAGTAGTCACAAAGTGTGCTTGAGTAGATGTCATCTTTTCTTTCAAGCAAGATGCATAGAAAAAAAAAACTGCATGTAATTCCTGTTGTTTTAAGGTTTGTTGGGTTCTGTCTCCATCTCGCTATTTCTCTGTCTCTCTGTCTCTGTCTCTTGCTCTATGTCAGTCTTTCTCTCTTTTACACATGCATGGTACACAGGCAATGCACAGACTCACAGACACATAACCACGCACAAACACACGCACAAACAAATTCAAATTCAAATTCAAAATTTTATTTCAAGAAACCCCCCGTAGGGGTACATGAAATTTGACAAAACCAATGCTTGCAGATATGGGCGTGTGAAAAATACTCACAATAAAAATTCTAGCACAATGGATGGCACAAAAAAGAAAAAAGAAAGAGTATTCACAATACATTAGGAGAACAAAACACCCCACAAAAAAAAACAAAACAAAACAAAAACAAAAAAATCAACAGCATGATGTTTAGATGACTCGATAATTAATGTGTTCTCGTTCTCTCTCTCTCTTCTCTCTCTCTTCTCCTCTCTCTCTCTCCTCTCTCTCTCTCTCTCCTCTCTCTCTCTCTCTCTCTCATCTCTCTCTCTCTCTCTCTCTCCTCTCTCTCTCTCTCTCTCTCTCTCCGTCTCTCCCAGCATATCCCGTACAAGGCTAAGGCATCGAGAAGCACACATATACACTTACACGTGCACACACACACACACACACACACACACACACACACACACACACACACACACACACACACACACACACACACACACACACACACACACTAAAACATACGGACATTATTCTGCCGGGTATGTTGCCTCCAGGGGGGACAGTCCTGCTGGTAGACGTATTGTCGCTGGCTGTATCCTGGCTGTTGCTGGCAGTCGTCAAAGGTGTAGGGTGGTGGTCGGTACTGGTTCATGCCTCGAAACTTCCTTCTTTGTTTCCTCTTTGGTGCTTCCCAAAACAAAGCATGAATGTGCCTGCCAATGTTTCTTGCCAGAACACTAGAACCATGGACATTAGGATGAAGTGAATCTTTATAATGATGATGTGTATACATATTTTCATGTGAGACAAATGATACATTGCTTTGGTCCGTATGTTTAAAAATCCCTTTGAATGGTGACATTTTGTACATCGATGCGTTGCACCAGCTGCAGTACAGACAACAGACACTGTAATCTCGGTAACAGCAGCTGCTCACCAGATAAAGAACTTTTTTTTGTTGTTGTAGTTCTGTTTTTATTTATTTGTTCATTTATTTTGTTCATCTATTATCTTTCTGTGGTGTGCTTTAGATGACATAATTGACATTGTATTATTAGTTTACTTGCACTCTTTTTAACTTGGTACCAATTTATTAATATTTTAAAATTATTCACTTGTTGATAAGGCATTTTGGTTTATAATCATATAATGCCTCAAAAAATTCACAAATGCTGAAAATCATGCAGTGGAATGCCAGATCCATATCCACTAATCTGCCATATTTAGTTCAACATCTTTCTAATAATAATTATCAAGCTCTTGTGTTACAGTCTCTCAATGTAAAGAAATGTAAGCTGCCTAAACTTCAAGGCTACTACTATCCACCTGTACATGAACATGTGGATGCTGTGAGTAAAATCAATACAGCAATATACATTCAAGAAGGGGTAGACTATAATGTATGTTGTTCACCAATGCCTAATAACATTCCAGATTCATATTCTTGCGCAGCACGTGTAAAGTTTACAAATGATTTAGTCATGAATATTGTATCCCTGTATTTACCAAAGGGAGTTAATGACTTTAATACAGAATGGCTGCACTCTGTACAAGATAATCAGAAGTGGCTGGTAGCAGGAGATTTCAATGCCCACGCGCCTTTCTGGGATAAAGGAAGTACATCTGTTTCCTGCAATCGTTTTATAGAAAATATAACGGACTCCTGTCTGTGCCTTCTAAATGATGGTAGTGTGACAAGGATACCTGACATCTCTACCCACAGAGCATCAGCATTGGATCTGTCTTTTGTATCTTCTGCTCTTGCTCCTGAATGTACGTGGGTAACAAATGGAGATACTCTGGGGAGTGATCACCTACCTATTGTTATTACTTTTAATGAAATGCCAACTCTTTGTGACACTGAAAAAGACATACTACCAAAATGTTACTATAAAGAGGCTAATTGGGAAAAGTTTAAAAGCTTCCTTACAGCATATGATGTAAATTGCTTGGACTCTGATAATATAGACCAATTTTATTCCACCTTTACTAATGCCATTATTCAAGCTGCTTACCAATCTATCCCCACTATTAAATCACTAAAATCAAGGAAGTGTTCAGGGAATGTTTGGTGGACACCTGCTTGCGAGGAAGCGGTGACAAATAAACGTTTGATGTTCAAAACATATCTAAAAAATAAGACATTAGAAAACCATGAAAAACAGAAGCAGGCCAAAAATTACAGCAATATGGTTATAACTCAGGCAAAACGACAATTTTGGTCATCATTTTGTTCCAGTGAAATATCAAGTCATACAGATCTTAAAAAGTATGGAAAAAAATTCATGAAATGAGAAAAGGTGTGACTTTACCAAATTGCCCAGTTAAATTTAAAAACAATGAATTTCCCTCCAATGCAGAAAAGGCGGAGGCTTTTGCAGATATGTTTTCAGAGTCCATGCGTATTGAAGGTCTCTTACTTAAAAGCAGTAAATACAGAAAAGCTGAAGAGAACAAAATAGAATATGAAGACCCAGTTTCTAATAATACTGAATATATTAATGCCCCAATAGCAATCAATGAAGTAAAAGATGTATTATTTTCTCTTCCTAGAAAGAAAACTTCTGTTGGTTTAGATGCCATATCCAATGATATGCTTAAACAGCTACCGGAAAAATTCATTATTCTGTTGCATAAACTTTTTCAAAGGTGTTGGATGGAAGGTATTATGCCATATAACTGGAAGCAGTCTATCATTGTTCCCATTCATAAGCAAGGAAAGCCTAAAACTGATAAAAGTAGTTACAGGCCCATAGCCCTGACTTCTAACACAGGTAAGCTTATGGAGAGAATAATTCTAAAGAGGCTTGTATATTATTGTCAAAAAAATAAAGCAGTTCCTGTAAATCAAGCTGGCTTTCAAAAAGGCAGATCTGCTATTGACAATCTAGTTAAGCTAACAACACAAATCAAGCAACAGTTTGCCAGAAGAAAAAATGTACTTGCAACATTTTTTGATGTCAGGAAAGCCTACGATCAAGTTTGGCACGCTAAATTGCTGCATAAATTAAAGACTATTGGCTTTTCCGGGCATCTCTATCATTATATCAAAAGTTTTTTTACGTAACAGAAGTATGCAAGTAAGAGTAGGGAATACGTATTCACACACTAGGTCACTGCATATGGGTTTACCACAGGGTTCTGTTATAGCCCCTTTTCTATTTAATATACTGTTACATGACTTACCAACAAAACTATCTAAAGATGTAATCTTAGTACAATATGCTGATGATATATGTATATGGATGAATGTCACTATGAAGTGCAGTACAACAAAGAGGATGATTAATTATACTAGAAAGATATATCAAAAAGAGCTAGATCATTTATATAAATATATTTTTGAAAATGGTCTGACATTATCCACAGAAAAAACACACATTATGCTTTTTAACAATGGCAGTGATCCAGATACACTACCACAGTTTATGATTGGAGGGGAAACAATTCAGTACACAAATACTGTAAAATTTTTAGGTATTTTACTAACATCAAAGTTAACCTGGAATGCTCATATTGGATACATTTTAACAAAAGCAAGAAAATGTATCAATTTCCTTAAAATGGTTAGTAGACAGTCATGGGGACAAGATATCTTCACTCTAAAATGCTTATCTACGTCACTTGTACGTTCCAAACTGTCTTATGGACAAGAAGTCTTTTTTAGTGCTCCCAATTATTTACTTAAAAAACTCCAAAGTATAGACAGTAAGGCATACAAACTTGCACTTGGTGTGCCATTCCATGCATCCACCATAGGAACTTATAACGAAATTGGGGAACTTCCTTTAGCTGAATACCGACAACTTTCATGTGCCAAATATGTGTTACGGAGCACAGCAAATGAAAATTTTGTTTCTAGTGAGTTACAAGTTCAAGCTGAAACGAATTTTCCGAAAAGAGCCAGACATATTTCGTGTTTAACGCCTATTGGCACTTATGTATCAGACCTTTTTTAAAAAATCTGAACTTAATCATTACGACTTAGAAACACAAAAAGAAGCTGTACCATGTCCTTGATGGGAAATAAATAAAGCAAGTTTTGATATAGAATGTACAAATGGAAACAAGAAAGAAAATCAAAATATCATGGTTGCAGATGTCCGATCACATATCGAAAATATGCTAACTTTTCAAAAGTATATACAGATGGATCTGTCTTAGAAAACCATGAAACTGGTTCAGCATTCGTCATACCAGCATTTAAAACAGAGAAATCATACTATCTTGGTAAACATCATTCAATATTTACAGCTGAATTAATTGCTATTCTTATGGCTCTTAACCACATTCTTGATTTTCCATTTTTCATTATTCCTATTTTGCTCTGTGTAGACTCTAAGTCGGTACTGTATGCTATAAAATCCCCAAATTCCAAGAAAGTATCCAGAATCATTTTTGAAATTAAATACGTCATACACCTTCTAAGTTTAAGAGGTATTCCGGTTCATTTTTGTTGGGTACCTTCACATGTTGGAATATTTCCAAACGAGTGGGCTGACAGAGCTGCAAAAAAGGGGGCAAGACATGATTTGGAATCAATAGAACTACATGTTCCCTTATCTCTACAGGAGGGATACCACATATTAGAACAAACGTCATGGAGTAAGTTGAAAGAATCTGTTCAATTCAAGGAACAATGTCTAAAGAGTTGTCTGACTAGTTCCCTTACTTCATGTTACATATCTCCCTCTAAAATAAAGTTAAGT
>CM060345.1:37188731-37198731 GCA_030674155.1 Stramonita haemastoma
TTGTAGTGGTGGAAATGGGATCAATTGTTTGAGAGTCATTTACTTTTGCTTCAACTGAGTTTGCAGAAAAGTACCTGCTTCCATCAGTTGAATTGAGTTTCATCTGTACAACTTTGCTGTTGATAATTTCTGCCGAGCAAACCATGGTCACCAGGCTTTGTCTGTAAAATAACACAGTAAGGAAACGATTTCAGTCTCTGTATGTTCGGCATGCTGTGTAATCGTGTGCTTTCATTCATCACAGTGTCTTATGATTTAGGATGATATAGGTATGTAAATATATAGAGAACATTAAGCACACAGCATATAGGCAATCATAAAAAAATCTCAGTCGGTCAAGGTACCATTATTTTAAAAGCCAAATTTAGAAAAGGAAAAGGAGGCATCAATGCACCCCATTAATAAATCCAGGCATCAAGCAAAATATCACAGACCTTCAGCTAATATTTAAACAAGCAAGTTGCTGCCTAAGTCACTAACCAGACAGGTGCAGTGTACAAAACTTGGACTTTAAAATGAATCCAGAAACAAGCTTCAGGACTTCACAAACAAGATTATTTTCAGCATCATAGTAGCTTGCAATCTTCAGCAGGGAAGGAGAGTAACTTCAGCTTTTCATTTCTTTTTTTATTTTTTTTATATACTAAATTGAGAATATTTAAAGAGTTGACAAATCATAATTGTAGAATTGATTACTCAATTAGTTTCAGAATAACACAAGCTGAAAATAGGTATAGAATTTGAAAATTATATTTCAAATTATAATTCACGAAGTAATATGTCAATGGTGATTACCAAAACCTCAGGAAATATTCTATAGAGAATGACTCACAAGAGGCACAGTTGCAGGAAATTTAGAAATTAACTACTCTGTTTTTTAGTGACAATTTTTTTCTTGTACTTTTAAACAGATGATATTCTTTACACTGACTTGGCTCCTATTTTTGCTTTAATAACATAATGAACCACTGTTATCTCATTTAATGCTAAATTCAGTGTCAACATTATTGAATAATGAAAAACATTTAAAACTATGCAGAAAAAGACAGGGTTTTAAAAATAAATTCCAATGTTTGAAGGAATATCTAAAATAGCTGTCCTTGCCTTTGTGTGTGTTTGTGAACTTCGATGTTTCTTCAATACTTAGCCTGCAAATCTGTTAAGTTTCCATATCTGCCTGTATGTCTCTATGTATACCTTTCCGATTGTCTTCAAGTCTGCCTGTGTGTCTGTGTGTCTGTCTGTGTATTTGTGCCCCCCCCCCCCCCCCCCCCCCCCCTCCCCTCCTCTCCTCTCTCTCTCTCTCTCTCTCTCCTCTCTCTCTCTCTCTCTCTCTCTCCCTCTCTCTCTCCCTCTCTCTCTGTCTCCTTCCCTCCACCCTCTCTCTCTTCTCCCTCCCCCATCCCTCGCCCCCCCCCCTTTCTCTCTCTCTGTGTTGATAGTTAGAAATTTTCATTGAGGTTTTATCACTAGAAATTAATATTTTTCCTTAATATAAAACTATTTATTGACTTATTGCTTGTTTCTGATAATGGTCTACTTACCCTAGTGCTGTGGTCACCTGTACTGCCTCTAGTCTCAGATAGGCATGGAATATTTCCAGAAGTGTCACAGATCTCCATAGTTCTGGTATTGTCTGTATTTGTAGCGCAGTCGTTTCCACGTTCTTCAGAGATGTCCTCAGCTGTTCCAGAAACATTTCTGGCTGTTTCAGGATTGTCCGGGCAAGTGTCCTGGTTTTGCTCATCTTCACCACAGTTATCTTCTGCTATGTCACTGTCTTGTAACTCATCTTCTGTGGATTCAGAACTGTTCAGGCCTAGAAGGTTTTCCATGAGGAAGTTTCGACTTGCAAGGAGTCATCTATAGTGATATAGAATACATGATATTATTATTATTATTATTATTATTATTATTATTATTATTATTATTATTATTATTATTATTATTATTATTATTACTATTATTGTTATTATTATTATTATTATTATTATTATTATTATTATTATTATTATTATTATTATTATTATTATTATTATTATTAAACCTCTCATATGAAAGGAAAACCTACTTCGAATAATGGAAAAGTATGTCCTATTATGCATAAGACTAGTATTAAACTGCAATGTTTGAAGTAAAAACAAAGTATCACTCATTAAAAAAACGAATGTTTTTAGAATATTATTATTACGGTGGGGCAAGCACTTCATTTCATGAGGGTTAAGGACCCTCTGTCAGTCCCTGAAGGCCATGATCCATTTCTAAAGGAGATAGTGGTGTGGTGGTAAAGGGCATGAGACATGAAATAGGCTGACCCATGACAGACATGACATCGAGGTGATGACCTCAAAGAGAAACAGAGGCAGACCAGCAGCTTCTCTCATTAGCAACATCACTGAATCCTGTGGAATGGGGATTCATGAAGTCAGCAGGGCCAGTGAAGATGGGAACACATAGAGATAGAGGCTGATGTCAATACCATTAAGTGAGGGGGCTGACATGGAACCCTGCCATGCCAACAGGTGAGACAGGTAGTGAGTTGTCACGTTAGAGTTGAACTGTGTTGGATGAATTCTAGTTGAGGGTGAGGGTGCTTTTAATTATTTATTTTTATACCACTTTATGGGGTCAGAAATCAAGACAGAGGGTCGAATGAAGTGGTTAGTAATTTTCCAAGTACTGCAATAAAATGATGAACTGGCAGTAGGATATCAATTTTTAATATGGGATACTCTTGCACGGCATGCCTTTGTGCTTTTCTTAGAATTATTTCCGACCAAAAAGCAATATTACACAGAAACACTACATAATAGAGATAGATAGATAGATAGATAGATAGATAGATAGATAGATAGATAGATAGATATAGATAGATTAATAATAGATAAGATAGAAAGAAGATGAGAGAGAGAGAGAGAAGAGAAGAGAGAGAGAGAGAGAGAGAGAGAGAGAGAGAGAGAGAGAGAGAGGAGAGAGAGAGAGAGAGGAGAGAGAGAGGAGGAGAGAGAGAGAGAGAGAGGAGAGAGGAGGGAGGAGAGAGAGAGAGAGGAGAGAGAGAGAGAGAGAGAGAGAGAGAAGAGAGAGAGAGAGGAGAGAGAGAGAGAGAGAGAGAGAGAGAGAGAGAGAGGAGAGAGAGAGAGAAGAGAGAGAACTCTGAACTCTGAACTCTGAACTCTGAAATGCTTTAATGTACTTCGGCCATAGGCCACAATACAAGCAACAAAAATAAAGAAGGTGGGCGGTGGTGTGTTGATGACACATATCCTCATAATAACTGTCAATATGTATATACAAATAGTAGCGCACATACATAACATAGCATCATCATCACTATCATTGACCCTGTTGTCATCTCCATCATCTCATCATTATTACAGTTATGCGCGCGTGCCCTCACACATACACACACACGCACACGCACGCACGCACACACACCTCCCCATATACATACCCTCAAACACAGACACACGCATGCAAGCACGTGCACACACACACACACACACACACACACACACACACACACACACACACACACACACACACACACACACACACACACACACACACACACACACATGCTCCCAAAGTCCTCCGGATGAGACCACAAACCGAGGCCCCGTGTGCGAACACACGCAGAACACCCCACACACACGTCAAATCCTGCTCCACCCCTCGCAAGAGCAGGCCACCGTGTGCTGGTGGGAACAGATGCCAAGATCTACACACTGCACACACACGGGGACCGGCTGCGAAAAGCACACGAGTGCTCACTTCCTCATCCTCGATACAAAAGAGTAGTAATGATAATAATAATGCATATAATCATAACCGATAGACTCCATACGTCACTTGGATTAGCACATGTACAAAAGTCTCAGGTTTTCTTCACATACCGTGACTTTAACAGATAACCATTATTTTTACTGTAGCACACATCCATGACTACTTTTAAACAAACAACCATTTTTTTAAAACTACTGCACACATCAATCAACATGTTTTAACAAATAAACATCGTTTAAGCAACAGCACACACCAGGCAATCATGCCACATAATTAATATGGTAAGCACAGTCATTTTGGGAGAAAAAATTACAATACGAACAAACGCTTTTTCCTTAGATCAATTGCATGGAAAATATACCTGGACAATTTATGCATTTCATGTTGAGTTGTAACTTGTAGTAATCGGTGGAGTGGGGTTCTAACTAATTCTTTCAGGAATTTATCCCGTAAATGGGTGTATGTAGGGCAAACAAAAAGAAAATGCCGTTCATCTTCTCTTGCTGTCCTGCAAAAAGGACATGCTTTTTTCTCCATTGAACTACTAAAACGGTGTGCATTTGCGTTCAGTGGGAGAACATTAAATCTGATTTGTGATATGGCAACCCTAAAACAATAGGTATCAACATTGCAAACATATTTCTCTTTTTCGAAGAGTATCTTAAAGGACCGGTAGCAGTCATACCTGTCACGATCTCTTATTGTGCCTGTCCATTCTTGTATGAACATATCAATAAGCCTTTGTTTAAACACTCTCAAAAATACTTTAACATCACCTACACCCTGCTGCAACCAAACAAAATTAAACCCGGTCTCGCATAAAATTTCTCTAATGTTAGACACCCAGCAATATTTTCCAGTTCTGTCAAGTTCAAGCAGCATTTGGTATGCCTTGTATGGCAGAGAGAACACTGAACACTGAACACTGAACACTGAACATTTTTATTGTACTTCGGCCTTGGGCCACAATACAAGTGAAAAGGGCAAAGGGGAGTGTAATAAGCAGACGAGAAAAAAACACTTCAATCAATTGTCTAGAAATACCAAACATTTAAACACATAAATACATAACATACGACTAAGGGCCTCGTCGTTTATGTCCTCCTCAACAGAGCCATAACTACGAGCATCATCACTATCAGTGATTATAATCCAAACATTGGTCACCATTATCTTAACCACCTTCAGCATCATTGTTTATACATCATGTTAACATTCATAGAGTGAAATCACATTCACTTTTTAAATTTACAGCAGTATAGACATAATACCATTAATACACTACTTTCCAGCATTATGTGCCTTATCAATACAGAAAGTCTCTAACACACACAAACACAAACACACACACACACACACACACGCACGCACGCACACACGCACGCACCCCACCCCACCCCACCCCCCACATGCGCATGCACACGCACACACACACACACGCACACACACACACACACACACACACACACACACACACACACACAACACACACACACACACACACACACACACACACACACACACACACACACACACACACACACTTTTAAACATTTCAAAATCAATGCTAAACACCATGGAGACATCTTTACCCTGAAATGAATTGTCAAGACAAATAAATCCCAACATTAGATTCCAACCAACTCTTTTTTCCTTTTGTTCATTGAGTGAAAAATGTACCTTGAGACCCCATGCATTTGATTTTCATTGGACACTTGTAACAACACATAGACTGGGGATCTAGCTAGATCCCCAAGAAACTTATTTCTGAGATCAGAATATGCAGGACACACAAGGAAAAAATGCTGTTCATCTTCCTGTACTGACTTGCAAAATGGACAGGATCTCTTCTGAGGAATATTGCTAAATCGATGCACATTTGCATTGATAGGTAGAACATTAAACCTGGCTTGTGAGATGGCAACTCTAAAACAGTAGGTATCCATGTCAGACACATATTTTTCTTTTTCAAAAATTATTTTAAGTGATCTGTAGTTGTCATATCTGTCACGGTCTCTTATAGTGCCAGACCATTCTTGGATGTATAAATCAACGAGTCTCTGCTTAAATAGTCTTAGAAAAACTTTGATCTGACCAACACCTTGCTGCAACCAAACAAAACTAAATCCTGTCTCACATAAAATTTCCCTAATTTTCGACACCCAGCAATCTTTACCTGCTTTGTCCAATTCCAATAACATCTGATAAGCTATATGTGGCAGTCTTTCAATCTTCATTTGTAGCAATCTAAACCAATACCTTAAAACTGAAACGCAAGAATTAACATGAAGAGGAAATCTTCCCAAATCACCATACACCATAGAATTTGGTGTTCTGACTGGAACACCTAAATATCTTTTGCAAGCCATACAATGAACTTTTTCTATATGATCTAATTTAGTTAAACCCCATATTTCGGATGCATACAGTAGTATTGGTTGAACTTTAATGTCAAAAATCTTAAAATATGTTTTCGCAGACATTTCCTTGCATTTTTGAAAAGCTTTATTTAACTGGACTACTGCTTTCTTACCCTTAGATGCCAAACGTTCAGTACCTCTTTTCATACTAATCATTGTAGTAAAGTGGAATCCCAAATAACAATAACTATTCACAACATCTAATTTCTTACCATCAAAAAACCATTGCTCATGTTGTCCTAAATACCCCCCTTTTCTGAATACCATAACTTTTGTTTTTTTCAGTGTTCACATTTAATTTCATGTCATTACAACAGTTCTGGAGTATATTTAATTGGTTTTGTAAACCATGTACTGTAGTAGATAGTAAAGCCACATCATCGGCAAAAAGCAAAATAAACAATTCCATAATATCAGGCAAAACTTGGATACCATGTCTTCCTTTCAAATTCATGTGATCAGCAAGCTGATTAATAAATACAGAAAATAAAGTAGGACTTAAAACACAACCTTGTCTCACACCAATAGGACACTCAAAGTATTCAGAAAGTTCACGATTTGCACGTACGCAAGAGACTAAAGAAAAATACATAGCTTTCAAAGATGCCAAAAACTTGCCATTCACACCTTGGTTTCTCATGCATTCAAGAAGTTTGTCATGGTGTACAGAATCAAACGCTTTTTTAAAATCAACAAATGCCACATACAATTTTCTGCGTTTCTTACTCATACATTTTTTAACAATTGCATACAAATTAAATATTTGATCTACTGTTGAGTAGCCCTTACGGAAACCTGCTTGACTCTCAGAAATCATATTATTGTCTTCTAGCCAGTTATAGAGTCTTGCATTTTAATATAGTTGTATAGCATTTTGAAATAATACTTAACAATGACACTCCCCTGTAATTATCTGTATTATTAGGATCTGCTTTCTTGTAAATAGGTATTATAATCGCTTTTGACCAGTCTTTGGGATATACACCTAAAGTAAAAAATAGTGTTGAAAAATTTTACCAAAAACTCCATTACAGCTTTACCTCCATTTTTTAACATTTCAGCAGATATGTTGTCAATGCCACTGGATTTTCCTATTTTAAGTTTTGATATTGCTTGTGTTACTTCATTTACAGATATATCTTTATTCAAAATATGATCGGTTCCTTCCTTCAAATCAATATTGAAATCGTTACCTTCCATGTTATCATCAATGTTCTGAAAAACACTTTTGAAATGATTATACCAGTCATCAGTACTAATATTGTTATAGGTTACTGTGCGGTTACTACAACCCATACTTCTCACTTCTTTCCAGAAATGAGAAGAATTTGAAATGCTATTTGCTAAGGATTCAGCTTTCCTTCTTCTGTAATCTTGTTTTTTTGTTCTTAGCAATTGTTTGTATATTTTCCTTTTCTCAACATAAATCAGTCTGTCTCCTTCACTTCTGGTTTTTCTGAAATTGTTCAGTTTTGACCTACTTTCTTTCTTGGCAACTTCACATTCATCATCAAACCATTCACTCCTTTTACTTTTATACTGAGACATCTTTTTCAACATGCATGTGCTAGCCTCTTTCAAACTTTCAACAAATATTACTAAGGCCTCTTCTATATTGTTTTCTATTGTGCCTGTGGCCATTGCAAATTTATTCTGTATGTCAACAGTGCTTAATGCCTGAAGAAAGTCATCTCTCTTATTCTCATTCCATATGAATTTGTTGCAAGATACTTTACTTTTAGATGCCTGATTGTGTAACTTATCTGAAATCTTGTTAGCAGTTTCTATCTTCATACAAACCGGAAGATGGTCAGATTCTGTCAAACCATCAACAACCAGAGAAAGTATTCGAACAGATGCTAATAATTCTAAAGAGGCAATAAAATAATCTACTGTACTTGAACCTGAAGATGCTATGAATGTATAACTACCATCAAAGTCTGGGTTGCAAAGCCCATTCAAAATAACACAATCAAACATGTTACATAACTCGATTAACTGATTACCAAAAACATTTGTTTCTGAATCATGTGATTTTCTAGGCAACTGAAGATTGGAGAAAGAATACAGGTTTTCAAAATCATCAAAATCATCCCCCAAATTGTAGTTATTGCTAGCTGTACGGGCATTAAAATCTCCTGTTAACATTAGATTAAAATCATCATATAAACTTTGAAGCTCAAGCAAACACTGTTCAAGATCCTCCATGCCATATACACCTTGTTTTGTTTTCCAGAATACAGAGTCACAAGGAGGAACATATGTACATACCAATATGATATCTTTGCTACTACCCAATAAATCTCTGTGCAGCTTTACAACAATAGTATTATCAAATTCAATCTCAATCTTTTCCACAAAAGTCTCAAAGGATTTTTTGACTAAAAGAATCACCCCTCCCGAATATCTACCTTGATGTGACAGATTTTTAGCCCCTGAAATGAACGTCATATAATCCCTAAAAATAGGGAAATCAAAATCTGCTGTAACAAAAGTTTCTGTTAGACAGATTATATCATACCTAAACAAAAAACTAACAAAATCTCTGTTGTCAATTTTAGGTAAAAGACCATTAACATTATAATTTAGAAAATTTATTCCAGAAGTATTTACACCTTGATCAGAACCTGCCCCTACACCTTTGCTTTTAGATGCAGCTGCAGAAATATTCTGCCACTGACTGTGAGCTTCTCTGGCCCGGCCGAATCCCTATTTTGGTATGCATGGGCTCTCATCAGTTTGCGACTTAGCTGTTGACCTTGGGGTTGAGCCTTTGTTGATATTTCTGTCACCAGAGTGTAATCTGTCAAAAGAGTCAGTGATGCTGCTCTGGCTGCCAGACCTTGCTGGCACTTTACGGCAGCTTTGCTTTGACTGACTCACTTGAGAGGCAGCACGCCTTGGCCGAACAGCCTGTTTTGTGCTTACAGACTGTCTGGTCTGCCTGCCTCTCTGTTTTTGTGATGGGTCAACATTCATTGGATTCATCAGTTGACCTGCAATGCATGAATCATCTTTCCTGCAAGGACTTTTAATGCTAGGGTAAGTTTTGCTTTGCATGTGACCCTCTGTGTTTTCTGCTTTGCTGTCAGTGCTTTTATCACCACCTGTTATGACATTTTCTATTTCACTGACTATTGATTTTGGCATCAAGGTTTTATTGTTTTCAGTCAAAATGCTATTATCAGTTATTTCATGGTCCATGTTTCCTTCTCCATCAATTTTATGGTCAGTAGCTTTGTCAGTTAAGTCATCATTCTCAGTTTTGTCAAGTAAGTCCTCCTCCTCTTCAATCTCAGCTTCATCAACCATACCATCGTCAGTGACTTCCAGTTTGTCATCAGTCTTTCGTCTGTTTATACCTGCAAAGTCACTGTCAATATATCCAACATCATTCAGTGGACAACAATTTTCAATCTCGTCTCTGTCACAGTCACTGTTGTCATGTTCAACATTCAAAATTCTTCTTTTATTTTGCTGGAGACTGCATGTGTGTTTGGCAGAAGTCATTCTTTGACTAGATGACACTGGGTTTTGTTCTGAAGAGTCTGTGTTTTTGCGTTTTCCTTTCACAAAAACCATTCTCTGTGGCTCTGGATGTCTTCCCTGACTGACCGCCCCACTATAGGACTGTGGTCCTGGGACAAGCGGCACAGCCCTGCCACTTCTCCTGTCCTGATGAGCAGTCTTCTGTTGTTCTTCTTCACTGACCTGCCTGGTGACGTTGCGGTAGCGGTTGGTAGGCTGTCCTCTGGCTGCTTCCTGGACATCCTGATGAGCCCCATGCTGACAAGGAG
>CM060345.1:37206231-37208731 GCA_030674155.1 Stramonita haemastoma
AAAAAGATATTTGTTTATTTTAATTTCCTGTGCTACATTATATTCAAGAGTCAAAGAAGAAACAAATAAATGTGAGATCTCCCCACCCTTACTCTTGCAATGACAGTCACAGTCATAGAGTGTTTTGGTGTAAAGATCTGTAGATCTGTAGTATAGTAGTGGAAGTAGTAGTAGCAAATATTACTACATAATGATCATACTTACTACTACTACTACTACTACTACTATACTACTACTACTACTACTACTACTACTACTACTACTACTACTACTACTACTATGTTCAGGATGGCATATCCAGTGCACTGTGAACTATGACCTCAGTTTACTGTTATCATCAGCACTGTGTTTATCACCAGACTTCTTGGCTGTGTGGTATATTTCAATGTGTTTACTTAATTCATCTTTCTGTAATAATTGTTCCCCACACACTGTGCACATGTTGGGCGTTTCTCCTGTATGGGTCTGCAAGTGCGTTTTTAAGTTATCTTTCCGTGAATATTGTTTTCCACACACTGTACATTGATATGGCTTTTCTTCTGTGTGGGTTTGCAAGTGCCTTTTTAAGTGATCTTTCCGTGAGTATTGTTTCCCACACACTATACACTGATATGGCTTTTCTCCCGTGTGGGTTCGCATGTGTCCTTGTAAATTACTTGAATCTGAAAACTGTTTCCCACAGAAATAACAGTTAAATGGCTTTTCTCCTGTGTGGATCCGCAAGTGTTTTTGTAAGTTACCTAACTGTGTAAACTGTTTCCCACACTCCTGGCATTTGTATGGCTTTTCACCTGTGTGGATCGCCATGTGCCTCTGTAAGTTATATGACCTAAAAAATTCTTTTCCACAAACTTTGCATGCATAGGTCTTTTTTCCTGTGTGGGTTTGCAAGTGTCTTTTTAAGAGATCTGGCTGTGAGAGCCCTGTCTCTACTGTTGGTGGTGATATTGTAGGGACTGTGTAGTTTTGAAAAATTGTTCCTGCTTGGACCAGGGAATGATGCACAAGGTTGTGACATGTATCACTGCTGTCCTCAGCAATATCATGGCTGCTTCCACCTGTGTCATGGATGTTACCTGTTGCAGTGGTGGAAATGGGATCAGTTGGGTCACAGTCATTTTCCTTTGCTTTAGCTGAGATTGCATGAGAGTAAGTGTCTCTATCAATTATTTCCTGCATGTCTTGAAAATAATCATCGATGCTGTACAATGCAGACCAGATGTCCTGGCTTGTATTCTCCTGTCTTTCATCTGTATCAATGTTGTTATTATCTCTATTCTGACTTGCTGGTATTGTAGAGGCATGGTCTCCATTAGCATCAATGTTTACATCAACCATGGCACTGCTGTGATGTCTTGCACTATACTGGTTCCCATTGATAGTGAACCTGTTGGTGTATTGACCAATTATAGAATTTAGAGTACTGGATGTGGTTGTACCTGAACAACTTTGCTGTTGATCGTTTCTGCTGAGCAAACCATGGTCACCAGGATTCGTCTGTAACAACAGAATGTTAGGAAATATTCATAAAGAGTTGCATCATTCATAGTGGAAAATATAAGCGAGAATTAGAAGTGAAAATGAATATAGCAAAAAAGAAAATGAAACAACTGTCAACATAAATGATATAGGTCTGAGGCTTCAGCACACACACACACACACACACACACACACACACACACACACACACACACACAACACACACACACACACACACACAACACACACACACAACACACAAAACACACACACACACACACCACACACACACCCCACACACACCACACACATATATGTATATATATATATATATATATATATATATATATATATATATATATATATATATATATATATATATATATATATATATATATATATATATATATATATATATATCAATGAATATTAATACATCACACCATTTGCACAGGTTGAGGAAATAGTTATTAGATGAAGAGCGTTTTTGTCATTTTAATTATTTCCAAACAAGGGTACTGCTACTAATAAAACAACCACTTTTTATGTTTATTCAAATGAATAATGAAATATTGTCTATGTCTGTAGGTCTCTGTATCTCTGTGTGTATGTCACTCTTGGTTTTTCTGACTCTCTTCCAGTCTGTACATCTGTCTGCTTCTCTCTTCTTTTAGGCTGCTTGTTTGTCAGACACTCTAATAAAACTACAGTGAACAGTTTATTTTTAATGATATGTTATCCTGACAAATGCTTGTTATGTTATGTAAAGTGTGTTATTTGGTTGTTGCCTGTTTCTGATACTGGACTACTTACATCAGAGGTGTCCTCAGCGGTAGTATGCCTGGTCTCAGTAGAGGCTTGATTATCCCTTGTAGTTTCAAAACTGTCCTTGATTTCAGTGTTGTTCTTATTTGTTGTGCAGTTGTTTCCACGTCCTTCAAAGTTGTCCTCAGTTGTAGGAGAGATGCTTCTGGCATGTTCAGACTTCTCCTGGCAGACATCCTGGATATTCCCATCTTCA